>CAJUYH010004131.1:0-28583 GCA_910591685.1 Galerucella tenella | reverse complement strand
TCTGTCAAGTGACAGTTCTCATTAATAGTTTTACGATATGTTGTTGTACGGAAAATTGTGGTGGTTTTCATAATAGGGGTGGCAATCTAACTATCTACGCGTCCAAACGTCAGATTCATATGTACATGTTCCTGTATGTTTAGTGCAAATGACTAAAATTGTTTATTTCTGACATAAAAACGATCTAAATTGCATGTGCAGGTAATTATAGACTATAGACAATATAAATTGTATCTTGATACTTGTCATATCCTGATTATTTTTCAATATACACACAAATAACTTGGACCTTAAGTTTCTGTACTAATCTAATGTTAATATAAAAAAATATTTGTTCATGTTATACTACATTTAATTAAAAGAATATTTCCATTGATAGAAAAATGGTAAACAAATTTACATAATTGAGAGACAGTATTTTACTGATAATGTGCAAAATAACAACTGATGTCACATTGTTTTCAATATGTTAAGAATACTAAAAGAATAATACCAACCTATATGAATGTAGGAAGTAACTTATTGCAAAAAAAACGTTTTTTCCCACCATTTCAACCTTCAAACCTTGATATTTTATACAAAAAACAATTTAAATGTGTCTCATAGTACGGAAAACTATTCGAAAAGATTCTCTTTAATTAGGTATATAATCAATTTCAATTATAAACATAACGAGAATAATGAAAACTTAAATAAACGAAAATGCCACTTGTAATACTAAAAAGGTATATAGTTTTGGTTGCTCAGAAAAACTCCGTACTTTTGTTACAAAAACTAAAATATTTCATAAACAAAAATTAGTTACTCATCTTTTTATAAAACTCGAATCCACACCGGTTATTTATCATTCCAACAAAAAAAATTTCCTGTTTGTATAAAAAGTTTTATAATATGAAGTCTATCAAAAAGTTGTATTAGCAAGAACTGCAAGGAATGATGTATGTAGATGAAGGGTAACTGTTAAAAGAGTGACTAATCTCTGCTTTTGTAATTTAGTGTTTTTCTTCTAAATTCTGATATTAAAAAAAAAACTGATATTTAACAATAGATATAATGGGCGAAGTTTTTATTAAATGGGTACTTGACTTACAATTTTTGTTTATTTATGGATAACAACATAAAATGTCGGCTTTGTAATCAATCCCATTGATGATAATAAATGCTGTCCGTAGTGAAAAGATGTGAAAGATATATATACTATATTTCATATAGTAGTTTGCCTAACTAGTGCGGAAAGTTATACTTTTCCGCACGCTATTGCAGATGGCCGAACGACGCTTTAGCGAGTTATAATTATATTCTGTTGAGGAATATTACGCCATTCTTCTTGGGCCGCATGAACAAGTTCTTGTACACTCCTGGGTGGATTTCTGCGTGCTGCCACTGCCCTGGCAAGCATGTCCCAAGCATGTTCTATGGGATTCATGTCAGGAGATAGGGCAGGCCAGCTCAAACGATTGATCCCTTCAATTTCAAGATACTCATTTACAGCTCTGGTCCGATGAGATCGGGCGTTATCGTCCATAAAAACGAAGGAATTGCCAACAGCTGCGCGCCATAGTCTCACTTGAGGATGTAGAATCTCTCTGAGATACCTATCACCAGTCATCGTTCCCTCCACATGAATTAATTCTGTGCGATCATTTAACATGATACCAGCCCAAACCATAGCACTTCCTCCTCTGAAGGGCGGCACGGGGCGAGCATGGGCAAGCTGAGCAACTCTCGTTGGATCTCGCCACACACGTATTCGATGGCTATCTTGTACCAAACAAATCCTTGTCCCGTCGGAAAAAAACACCGAATTCCAAAATTCTTCAGGCAAGGCCGCGTGTTCTTGAGCCCACTGTAGTCGGCGAACTCTGTGCTCAGGTTGTAATCTGGGCGCTCTTATTGGTCGGCGACACCTCAAACCTGTCGCAAGTATTCGTCTTCGTAATGTCGAGATCGATACTTGAACTCCCAACGCATGTCTCATATCTCTTTGGAGTGCTGGTATTGCCATGGTCGGGTTTCTTTGGATAGTTGAGTGGATATAGCGGTTCTGCCGCTGATTAGTAACACGCCTTCTACCGCTTCTAGGTCTATCACGAAGAGAATTGGTCTGGAGATACCGGTTCCATACACGAGACACATCACTTTGCCAAACGCCAACTCTGTTTGCCAAGAATGACCTTCATCAACTAAAGCCACGATTCTTGCACGGTCAATCTCACTTATGACTTGACGATTCATGTTTGAACTTAAAATCGTAAAAATCAAATGCCTTGAATGTTAAAATGATCGCACTAAAAATGTTATCTCACAAAAAAAAACTGTAAGCATCTGTATATTGCAAAAAATATGGAACATATTGAAATGATAAACAAGCCAACAAAAAATTGTTAGCGCAAAAAAATTCCTTCGCGTCCGAAGAAGGTGATGCAAAACTTTTGAATCTATGTGTGAAATGAACATTTATCGAGGTTGTCGTAGAAAAAAGCCCTTTTTAGTGCAGATTAAATTGTTTCTGATGATATTTTTTTACAGGCAGGTGTCGTCGGTGGTTATTCTTCCGGTACGGAAGAGCCGAGACGTAAAAGACCCGATGACAGTAAACCTAACCACGTTCTGCTATTTACCATCATTAACCCCATGTATCCGATCACAGTGGTAAGTAAACTTGATAATAATATAACTTAATAACTATTATGGCGATATGAATAGTAATTATTACTAGAAAAAAAACACAAATATAATCATGTGTTTAATAATTTAAATACCCATATTTATCATACCTGTCGTTTTCATAGAACATTATATTGAAAAATATGAACAGCATATTGGTATTCTTATTTAGAATAGATAATATTTGGCACAATGAATAGGAAAAAATGTACAACTATATATAAATAGAAAAACGTCGGAAGAATTACTGATACATTTATTTTTAAAATCATTGTAAGTGAGAAAAATTGCTATTATTAGTCCAAGAAAATGGTTTCTAACATTCATATAACTCATTAGTAGATTTCCCTTAACCATCATTTGCTGTTACGTCATACATTGTCCAGCTTCATTTCTCATTCATGAAATAGATGAGACGGAATTATGACGTAATCAACGTATTTCTTAATGGATATCGACGTAAATTTTATATGTTACTTTTTACAGTTCAGTTGTCATATTTTGAAAACAATTCTTAACATAGGTTATACCATTGTCTAATATACGCCGATCTCTTCTGCTGTTCCGTGACGTCGCTCCAATCAAAACGCGCTCTTGGACACACCCGTAGGTTCGCTATTTTAACCGACCATTTCGATATTCGATACTGTATGAAGTGACCTAAACCTGCCCCAGGCTAGAGCACTCCACCTGAGGAAGTGGTATTCGGCATCAATTAAACTATTTTGTCCACGACCACCTAATAATAAGTAAATATTTTACCTCCTAACTAAAGGTATATGGTACCCATATATCAACTGTCGTGAATTATGGTTCATAATATACTGTAGTGTCCTGAAACACAGTTATTTAAAGTAAGTCAATTTTCTGGGTGAATACATCATAGTAACAATACTTCCAACACCATTTGATTCCACTTCAATATTATCATTGTAATTGAAGATTTTATTGAATATTATGAAAGCGCGGAATTAGATAAAACGTTGTACGTAAACACGTTATGAAGAGAGCGATATTGTTCAACACGCGTAATTTGCAGAACTCGCTAGCGCTCGTTTTGGCTAATATTACGCTTGTTGAACAATATCGCTCTTTTCATAACTAATTACGTAAATATCTATTTTATTATCCCATTTGGTGATGTAAAAGATTACCGGTAGAAAAATCGAAGGACGTCAATATTTACTAAAAAAATTAAAATTTAACACATCTATTGATCGTAAAAAATTCATCTTTAACCGGCTTACTGTACATTTGACAAAAATAAACAAAGAGTGATGCATACCTTTCTAATGGCGATAGGTAATCTAACCTAAATATTTTCATTAATATGAGATGCGTATCTGAAATAAATGGACACGTTACTGACCTTTGGATCGAAATCAACAAATTTAATCGAAGTCGACCGACATCTTCCAATGAGAGAGAGAGGGAAGTTTTATTGCCATAAAAAATGTTCACTCATTTTATGGACAAAGCAACAATTTAAAAATTGATAAAATAAAATTCACAAAAAAATATTGTCTATACGAAAATTAGCCTATAGAACTGTTTGTTTTGATTGCTAAGAAATGTGGTATAATAAAAAAAAATACGATACTAATAATAATATATAGTTTGTCTCAAAATATATCGTCTTAGCTTTTGCCAGCAATTATATAAATACGACCTTCATGAAATAATTTTACCTGAAAGTTATCATTAATTTTTCTCGCAATGTTACGTCGAAAACATTTGTCATTAGATGCAAAGCTAATTGTCAAAAATGTGTTTGATTGTTTTGTAAGTAGAGGATTAATTAAACTTTCTTTCTTTCTCTTATCCTTATGCCTTCTAAGGCGTCGGATTGGAGTTCTTCCTGAACCCATGTTTTCCATTCTTTTCTGTCCCTGGCTAATGCCTTCATCTCTCCTAATGACTTTCCTTTGTTCTCTCCAATTTCTTCATTCTGGTCTATCCATTTCCTCTTGGGTCTTCCTCTTTGTCTTTTTGTTGATATTCCCATTTCCATTACTTTTCTCGCTATTCTATCTTGCTTCATTCTTACTAGGTGGCCAAACCAGTTCAATTGATTCTTTTTAATATTTGATATTATTGGGTCTTGATTAGTTATGCTTCTGATTTCTTCGTTCCTTACTTTGTCCCATTTCGTTTTTCCTGCTATTCTCCTTAAATATTTCATTTCCATTGCATTTATTTTTGTTCTGCGTCTATTTTTCCATCTTCTGTTAAAATACTTTCTAGGTAGTTATAGGTTGTTACTCTTTCTAATGTTTTGTGATTACATTTCAATTCCTCGTAATTATTCCCCTGTTTTTCATTCACTATCATTACTCTTTGGTTTTCTCTGTATTTATTGTCATTTTCATCTTTTCTATTTCTCTTGCCACTAAGTTAATTAGTTTCTGCATTTTATTTCTCCATTTTGATATGAGTACCAACGATATCGTCTGCACTCTTAATTTGACAGTATCGTATGTGCTTTTAATTATATTAATTAGAGCTTTCGGTACTTCTGAGTCTTCCAATACCTCCCAAATTTTTTCTCTTTCTACTGTCTCAAAAGCTGCCTTCAAGTCTATAAATGCTAAATACATTTCATCTCCCGCTTCAATTGTATTATCAATTAGTCTTCTTAAAATGTATATATCATCATTTGCTTGCCTTCCTGGTCTGAAAGCTGCTTGTTCCTCTTCTAATTTTGCTTCTAGATGACTTCTTAATCGGATCTCTAATATTCTCGTATATATTTTAAAGCTGGTTTGGGCTAAACATATTGGTCTATAATTATTGCACTGTGCAAACACTGTGGATTAATTAAACAACAAGCTTTAAAAGAAACCTGCTTATTTACAAAAACACCAATATCCTTTATAAATATTATTATTAAAAGTGAAAAATTAAGTGGAAGAAAAAAACGTAGTAATTTTGAATCTTATTATCTGGACAATGGCCAGCAGGATATAATAAGGAGAAAAATATATTCCCTGTCGTCTCCAACATATTATTTGCTCGTTGTCGATTAGCACTGATTTGCGACTTTGCTTCTCCCAAGTTTTAACTAACCGTATTTAGATTCATATTACCTTTATATATCAGATCGGGTATAAAATTAAATAGTAAATAAATTCCTTAGATGAACGGTGGCGCTTATGGTTTACTACCTGACTAGCATCTGTGACCTTTTCGCGTGCTGTCAGACAATAAGAAACAGACGATAAATAATAAGTTTTTCAAGCAGAAATGCCTTTGTCAATCTTAAGAAATTTTAAATGCATTTGCCACTTTTAATTCTAAAGGTAGCTGATTTAATATTTTTTTGGCATTGAAAGTGATGTAAATTATATCTAGTTGTTCATTCATCAAGTTATAGTCAGTGTATCAATGATGTGCTTCTCAATTTCTCATGCTTCTAGAAAATTTAATTTAATGGCAAAACAAGCAGAGCATAATTTTTTCGATAAATTATCGACATGTCAGTGACTTTACTCTGGAATGGTCTATTGCAAAGCACAATTCAAAAATGTCAGTATTAAAAAAAAACAGACGCCCATCAGATATGTCACAAATGCCTTGACATTATTTAGTTAATTAAACATACCAGAATTTGAATATTTTATATCAAATTTAATTGAAAATTTTAATCATAAACAATGATGCAGCTATCCTAAAAACACAATTTTAGAAACAACATTTAATTAAACCAGTCGACAATAATATACCGTTGACAATATGCAATGAATATGCACATCACAATGGAGTGATATTTGCTTTTAAATTCAAGAGAGATATTTCCAACTTTTGTAGCTAGTAAGCTGTGTGTTATATGCCAATTTTTTACACGCTTAGAAAAAAATTCACGTCTTCTGTTTATAAATTGTTTATAAAAACAATTAAATAAGTTTTATATCTAAAAAAAATTGTCATTTTGACTTACAAAAAAAAGCAAATAGGCAGCTTTGAGGATTGCCGACAGAAGTGGAAATAAATAAACCTCTTTCAATATTTCTTTTCTTACTTCCGTAGCAAATGGAAACGTTATCAAATAAATGAACCTGCTCGAAAATGTTGTGGTGCCCTCATGATTACAAACAAATGAACCCCTTTTAAAAATGTTATCGTAGGCCCATTATGGGAGAAATTTCTTCCAATTAATGAATTCCTTATATTAATTTTATCGCATATTCATAGAAAATTTCACGAGAAAATAAACCCTTTTCAAAAATATTATCATACGTCTATGATAAGATGGAATTTGTCCAAATAAATTAACCTCCTTAAAAATGTATATCCTACGCCCATGGTAGATAGTAGATGGGAATTTTTACAAATCAGTGTTCCTTAGACAAATTTTATCTTACGCCCGGGAAAGATAGAAAAGTTTTCCTTTTTAAAAATCATTTGGTACTCCCATGGTAAATGGAAATTTTCACATAAAAATAATTCCCTTTTCGAAGATTTTATCTTAAGCTTGGGATGGGAGGGAATTTGTCCAAATAAATTAATTATCGATTATGTATTGGTACAAAGAAAAGAAAGGAAAAACGTATTAGATGTAAAGGTGAGAAGTGGGGCAGAAATCTACAGCGACCACTATTTACTAACAGCAAAAATAAAAAATGACAATGCAGCAATAGAAAAAATAGCAAAAGAAACACAAGCAACAAAAGAACATATAAACTTAGAAACAAAAATACAGCAAGACGATATCAACAACAAACAGGAAAAAAGCTGAAGGATAGAATAAATGACATAAATGAGTCAACAGGGATGGAATATCTTAAAAGACATAATTATTAACACAGCTATCGAAATATGTGGAAATTGTAAAACAAATAATCGGAAAAAACAAACAGCATAGTGGACCAATGAAATTAAAGAAGAAGTTGAAAATAAAAAAATTGAATGGAAAAAATATCTAACAAAAAATACTCCAGAGCAATATGAAATTTCCAAAAAACAAAGAAAAATAGTTGAAGATTTAGTAGCAGTGGCAAAAGAAAAGATGTGGTCTGATTTTGGAAATAAAATGGAAACAGACAGTTCAAGTAATCAAAAACTATTCTACAAAGTTTTAAAATCATTTAAAAAAGAAAAATCAGTAAGTGAATTTTATGTCAAAAATAAAAAACAAGAAATACTAAAAAATGGAACTGAAATCATTAATAGATGGAAAGAACATTTTCAAGAATTATCAGGACAACAAGCACAAGAAAGTGAGGAGAGCCTAGAACAACCCGAAAATACCAGAAATATTGACCAGGAGACCGAAAATGAAGAAATTAAAATGGACGAACTAATGACGGTAATAAAAGTACTAAAAAATGGAAAGGCACCAGGACATGATAAGATCACGGCTGAAATGATAACAAACTTGGGAGAAGTAGGTACCCAAATAACACTTGACAAAAAGAACTGCAGTAATTACAGAGGAATAACATTGCTGAACACTATAGTAAAGATTTATGAACAAATAATAAATAACAGGTTAAAACTAATACTAGAAACACAATTGTCGGAACCACAGAGTGGATTTAGACCTGGGAGAAGCACTCAAGATCATATTTTCACAATCAAACAAATAATTGAAAGAAGACAACCACGAAATAAAAATATATATCTAGCTTTCGTAGATCTGGAAAAAGCATTCGACACAATCCCTAGAACAAAAGTATGGAGACGCCTGAAAAAAAGATGCATGAATAGCAAAATAATAAGAGTTATCCAAGATATATATAAAACAAATACTAACTATGTAATAAAAAATAATAAAAAATCAGATGGATTCAAAACAGAGACGGGATTAAGAGAAGATGGAGGACTAAGTCCAACCCTATTTAATGTACACATGGATACTATAATAAAGAAATGTGAAAGAAAAACTAAACCCATGTTTGTGGGCTATAAAAATTTGGAAAGAGTGGTAATATCTGAAGGAGTCTTTGCTGATGATGTTGTATTAGTGGCAGGAAACGAGAAACAACTACAAGAAAACTTAAATATATGGAAAGAAGCACTGGAAGAAGAAGGAATGAGAATAAATATACATAAAACCAAAATATTGATAATAGGAGATCAAAATATTGAAACTAAAATCAAACTAGACAATATTCCAATAAAACAAGTAAGAGAATTTAAATACTTAGGAGTAACTTTAGCACAAAATGGAAAACAAGATATTGAAATGAATGAGAGAATAGATAGAACAATAAAAGTTCGGAATACAAGTATAAGAGAAGAACTGGGGGGTTGAACCAATCTTGAAATTTATTGAACAACGACAATTAAGTTGGTGGGGACATATACAACGAATGAGTAATAGCAGACAAGTAAGAAGAATATACGAAGCAAAAACACAGCTAAAAAGACAAAGGGGAAGACCCAGACAAACATGGAATAAAGAGTTGGGTAACATAATACAACAAAGAGGGAAGACATGGAAAGAAGCAGCTATATTAGCAAAAGACAGAACGTTTATATATGAAAATTTAAATTAAATGCAAACCCGACACCTAACGGTAAAAAGGTGTATGATTATATATATATATATATATTAACCTCCTTAAATTTTTTTAACGTACGTCAATGATATATGGGAATTTTTCATATCAGTGTTCCCTTAGAAAAATTTTATCTCACGCCCATGATAAATAGACATTTTTGGAAATAAATGCTTCCCTTTTAAAAATCGTTTGGTACTCTCATGATAAATGGAAATCTTCGCATAAAAATGAACCCATCAAATTCGTCCAAATAAATGAACCCCATTAAAATTTTTTATCGTACGCCAATGGTATATGGTAATTTTAACAAATTAGTGTTCCCTGAGACATATTTTATCTCACGCCCTTGGTAGATAGAAATTTTTGGATATAAATGTTTTCCTTTTTAAAAATTGTTTGGTACTCCCTTGGTAAATGGAAATGTTCACACTAAAAAACAGAACTACCAAACGGTTCAATCAATACCGCTAAATTCCGTAAGAAAATGTGTATAGAGATCGGCTCTACTAGATAAACTGTCACTTGGCACTAAATTATACATCTGAACATCTGTTCCGAATTTTCTTGACAAATAGTGTTGAAAATTTTAGAGGAACGATAGCATCTTAAACAGATGTAAATCATTTCGTTGTCGCGTTTAATCCACACATAAAAAATCGCTTGCGTGCGTTCTAATTGAGTGAGAACGTACGCCGCTACGTATAATGTATGTTTTTATTAAAAAAATAACATCGTGATTTGAAAACTATTATTATTTTTTACTCTATTAATCATTAAAATTAATTGGATGAGCATTTATACAGGGTGCGGCTGTTGAACCGTCGATTAGAAATATCTGGTGAACTGAATGTCTGAATAGTGAATATTTGCATAGGCGTGCCCACGGGGGGGGGGGCATGGCCCACCCTAATCGGTCCACCCCAATTCCTCAAATATCAATCTATTAAAAACATTTTATAATTTTTAAATTTTAACTTTTTTTCAATATTGGGAGAAAGCAGTTTTTTATTCTTAAAATGAATTGCGAGAAATTGAAGGGCGGCAATATGCAAAAGCAATTTTTCGGCGGGCATGGCTCGTTGTTTTTTCATCAAAAGATTCCGATTTGATATTTGGCCCCCCCTAATAAAAAAATCTGCTCACGCCTATGAATATTTGTATGGTACGGTTTCTGATTTCATGAAAATATGGGTCTAAGACAGTTCGGCGTCGCAGGACATTCCTGCGCCAAATACACATAGATTCAAAAGTTTTGCATCACCCTAAATCTCCGAAAAAAAAAAATGTTTTCATTATAAATCGATCAGAGATTTATCAAATAATTAGTTTCAATAAAAAAAAACGTGTATATTTGTCAAAAATTTTTATTATCCAATAATAAACTTGCTTTAAACATAAAAAGTATTCTTAGAAATTTTATAAATTAAATACAAATTGATTCTTTTTAAAGAAAAGGTTAAGTGAGAACCTGCATGAGAACTTTTAATAAAGAGTATTTCCACCTCTAGAATTTATGCAAGCTTGAAGTCGCCTGCCCATGCTGTTTACCAAATTATTGATATTTTGTTGAAGGATATTTCGCCATTCTTCTTGGGCCGCATGAACAAGCTCTTGTACACTCCTGGGTGGCTTTCTGCGTGCTGCCACTGCCCTGGCAAGCATGTCCCAAGCATGTTCTATGGGATTCATGTCGGGAGATAGGGCAGGCCAGTTCAAACGATTGATCCCTTCAGTTTCAAGATACTCATTTACAGCTCTGGTCCGATGAGATCGGGCGTTATCGTCCATAAAAACGAAGGAATTGCCAACAGCTGCGCGCCATAGTCTCACTTGAGGATGTAGAATCTCTCTGAGATACCTATCACCAGTCATCGTTCCCTCCACATGAATTATTTCTGTGCGATTATTTAACATGATACCAGCCCAAAACATAGCACTTTCTCCTCTGAAGGGTGGCACGGGGCGAGCATGGGCAAGCTGAGCAACTCTCGTTGGATCCCGCCACACACGTATTGGATGGCTATCTTGTACCAAACAAATCCTTGTCTCGTCAGAAAAAATACCAAATTCCAAAATTCTTCAGGCAAGGCCGCGTGTTCTTGAGCCCACTGTAGTCGGCGAACTCTGTGCCCAGGTTGTAGTCTGGGCACTCTTATTGGTCGGCGACACCTCAAACCTGTCGCAAGTATTCGTCTTCGTAATGTCGAGATCGATACTTGAACTCCCAACGCATGTCTCATATCTCTTTGGAGTGCTGGTATTGCCATGGTCTGGTTTCTTCGGATAGTTAAGTGGATATAGCGGTTCTGCCGCTGATTAGTAACACGCCTACTACCGCTTCTAGGTCTATCACGAAGAGAATTGGTCTGGAGATACCGGTTCCATACACGAGACACATCACTTTACCAAACGCCAACTCTGTTTGCCCCGAACCTTTGAGAATGACCTTCTTCAACTAAAGTCACTATTCTTGCACGGTCAATCTCACTTATGACTTGACGATTCATGTTTGCACTTAAAATCGTAAAAATCAAATGCCTTGAATGTTAAAATGATCGCACTAAGAATGTTATCTTACAAAAAAAAACTGTAAACATCTGTATATTGCAAAAAATATGGAATATATTGAAATAGTATACATTGATAAGCAAGCCAACAAAAAATTGTTAGCGCAAAAAAATTCCTTCGCATCCGAAGAAGGTGATGCAAAACTTTTGAATCTATGTGTATTAATAGTTCATAACTGTTTTATTGTGCTTTGTTGTACTTTTCCATCATACCGTCTTGTGGCATGTCCCAGGTTGTCTGATTTCTAAGAAGTTAGGAGGTGGTTTTTTTTAATGATTCTCTCTACTTAGTCTGTATCTTGTTCTTTTTGCAACGCTTGCCACCACCATATGTAGAGGGGTGAGGTTGAGAATCACTTCCATTGCTGCCGTTGGGCATGTTCTCATTGCTCCTGTAATGCAATAATGCATATACAGGCTAGTCTTTGAATTTTGGAGAGGTTTTCTCTCGTCGTTAATAGTTCTACTTCTTTATAGTTTATTCCTTATAACTTGATGTTTTCAAACGTACCGAACATAGACAACTCGTCGTCTGCAGTTTCATGTAGCACAGATTAGGATATGCCGAAAAATGGTCGTTAAAACACACGTGTATCTTTTATACGTGACCATTACAAAGAATGCAAAGCATTTCTATTTGTGGAGAATACTGTAATGTTTTTCTTATTTATTTAAACTGTTTTTACCGTGGGATAAAATTATACACTCACTATGGCTAATTAATATCGATTTATTAAAGAAACACTTACACACTATAATAATCTTAATTTATATACACAGTACTTAATGTCTACTAATTTATTTACACTCGGTATAATAATTGTCCTAATTTATCTTCAACACTATTTATATTCACTTTCTGTTCACTTACTGTATACTGAAACTGTTTATCGATTCACTGTATACTGTACAACTTCTATTCACTCGAAAACCCGTGTATATATACTCCTTTTCGAATCTCTAGAACCTTCGCGATAAACCATTGTATGGCCTGGTACATTTCCAAAACAGTCTGGATATTACCTGCGAAAGAATCTTTCTAGAAAGGTCGCATTCGTCGTTTGCGACAGGACCGGCATCGGAATTAGTGAGTTCGTAACAATACTTTGAAAAACAATAGCGTTCAAAAGTTTTTCGCCTACCGGAAAACCAATCATATGGAAAGTAAAGTTTAGCAGCCCAAGGGCGGAAAATTCATAACGCCACGATTTTTGAAGATTTCCACCCTCTGTCACTTAATGACTTTGACGTTTCGCAAGAATTTTTTATTGAAATGTCAGTGTATGTTTTTTTTATATTTTCCTATTTTTTTGTTTATTCGGTAGGCGAAAAACAGTTGTGTTTCACACAAGCAGAAAACGTTTTAGCAGCCCTTAACTATCAACTGCCCTCGCTTCGGTACTATCGTTTGTGAGTCTTATAGTATCGGGCTGCTAAAGTTTATTTTCTGTCCTCTTGACACAATATACTATAGTTTATTGAAGATGACGCTGCAAAACAAAATATTGTGATGTTGCCAAGCTGTAGTTTTTTTCTTCACTTAACGAAAACTAGAAAAGTCAATCTGATGTTAGATTAACAGTTCTTAATAATAATACAAATAGCGAATTTGCCTGAATAATGAAACAATAAATTTAAAAGCACCAAAAAAGCTTGTAAATATTAGACGATGAACGAATGTCAATAAACATCAAAACAAACTGGGGAATTTTACCAGTTGATCTGACAACGTCTTGAAGTTTTGCCAACCCGATAGCTGTAAATTGTCCTGGCTGTTGAGGATAACTTGTATTTACGGTTGGTAAATTAATATTTATTCTGATGAGCAGAAAAGTAACTAAAAATGACATCATCGTCTTTTTAACTACTGTTTTTTTATAACTTCATAAAATACAATCCTCGGAGCAATATGATTTTGTAAGAAATGTCTATTTACAAGAATTACCCAGCCCTAAAATATACAGACTATAATTATTAAATACTAACAGAATATTTTTCAACTCTCAACTCCTATATTATAATATCTTGAACAATGGGTTTCACAACATAATATATCTTTGCACATTCCATTTAGATACACAATGTACGCGCATTAGCCCAGATGGATCCCATCATGTAATAGGTACTCTAAAATTGAAATCAATCATAGACTGAGCTGATTGGAGTCTATTAATAACGATTAATATAGGCAACAAACGTGAGTACATGCTATTACGAACATTACGGAGGTTTAGTACACTACATTTGATTTATTACGATTAATATTTTTAGCGTAAAAGGTAATTAAAATTTGGTCGAGATGTATTTTTAGGAACCTTCGCGTGGGATATTTTATTCCAAGTGCGTTGAAAACGTGTTTTCTTAATGCTAATTTTTTATGAAGTCAATGTGAAGACGTAAGAAGAAAGACACATTTTCAAAAAATGCTTAGCTCACTATACAGGGTGCGGCAGATAAACCGTCAGTTAGAAATATCTCGAGAACTAAGCTAAACTTTTGAAGAGTGGGCTGTTTAATGGAAATATTGCTATCTATTTGCTATGTCCGGTAGAAGCTGCGTATGCGAGTAGACGTTTCATCATAGAGTTCACATTTTCTGCACATAGGTTCACTAACTTTGCCCATTTTGTGAAGATGCTTTCTCAGGATGCAGCGTCTAGTCACCATGTCGGTAACTGTCTTCAAATATCTTTTACCCGGTTCCAATAGCCTGGTTGAGAGTTCCTTGTCTACCTTGTTCAGTAAACTCTTTGTATGGAGGTGTCCTTGTGTCGACCTCCTTTTGAGTTGGTGTTCCCTATCTACACAGTTCCCGATTTCCTATCCTATGAAATCTTTTGTTGTTTCACAAATCGGTCCCTCACCTATGAAGTCTCCTTTAGAACCTTCTTTAGCTAGCTGGTCTGCAGTATCTGCTATTACTGTCCTTATTTTGAATGAAATAATCGATTCAGAAGTATATGGTATATAACGAGATTTGTGCGTTGTTTATTCAGTTTCTTTAATAATAATCGAAAGTTTTGACGAAAGACGGTTATATTGTTACACCAGAGTTGGTTTGGGTAACATCCAGGTTAATAAATACCTTAACGCACTGGTGCTTCATTCAGTAGTAAACATTTAATTGCATCACACGTAAATTCTAAGCATGCCACTGACTCGAGTTACTAGATGTAACTAGCGGCAGGAGAGATCTTTTATCTAGAAAACACTTTTTCGGTTAATGAAATCATTTAGATCAATTTGAATTTGCAATTTTTCTAGTTTATTTCAATTTTTAAATAGGTAAAAGCCATCTGAAACATTACTATAGTCTGTTTCTTATTGTCTGACAGCACGCGAAAAGGTCACAGATGCTAGTCAGGTAGTAAAACATAAGCGCCACCGTTCATCTTAGGAATTTATTTACTATTTAATTTTATACCCGATCTGATATATAAAGGTAATATGAATCTAAATTCGGTCAGTTAAAACAACTTGATAATTTCCAAGAAACATTACAATAGGGCCCTACTAGGGATTCTCCTAATGACTACTTAGAAATTTTGCAGGTATATACGGTGAAACTTGGTCTCGCCCAAATTTGTATAATTTGTTTTGCTCAGAGTCGCTTGCGTTCCATAAGTGTTAACTGTGTTGTGAAAAATGTCTTCAAGTTTCACCCCAGTAAAGTGTAAGAGCGTGCTTAGCTTACAAACGAAGACTGTATTGTTAAATATGCATGATGCTGTTGTACATCAAATGCCGGCTGCTACTGTTGGAAATATAGTTTCGACATGTTCCAATATGACAGGAGTTAGTGAATCTACTATTTACAGGCTTGTAAGGGAGAGGAAAAATGGAAATATATCTCCACCTAAAAAGTCAACTGGAAGAAAACCACTTGACCTTGATCAACATATGCAAAATACAAGACGAAAAGTACACGAATTATATTTTAAAAAAGAGATCCCAACCCTCGACATAATTCTAAGAATGGTAAAGGAGGACGAGAATTTGCCTGACATAGGGCGAAAAACTTTGTGGAAAATATTACACAAATTAAATTTTACTTGGGAGAAGCAAAGTCGCAAATCAGTGCTAATCGACAACGAGCAAATAATATGTTGGAGACGACAGTATTTACGAGATATCCGAAAATACAGATAGGAGGGAAGACAAATATATTATCTAGATGAGACATGGCTCACTGAAGGACATTCAGTGAAAAAAATATGGCAGGACAAAAGTATTAAAACCAGTCGTCAAGCTTTCATAGAAGGTTTATCTACTGGACTGAAAACTCCTATCGGTAAAGGTCGTCGAATAATAACGCATATGGGATGCAATCAAGGGTTCGTTGAAGGTGGTTTAATGGAGTTTCAGTCAACATCAACCAAAGACTATCATGAAGAAATGACTGCAGATGTTTTTGAAGACTATTTTACACAAATGGTCGAATTAATTCCAAATAATGCTGTAATCGTTATGGACAATGCCACTTATCATTCGCGATTAACAGAAAATCTTCCATCTACCTCTTGGAGAAAAGCTGATATTAGAAACTGGTTAATCGTAAAAGATATACCATTTGAAGATGATATGTTGAAAAAAGAACTTTTAAAGCTTGCTTCAGATCACAAGCTACAATTCAAAAAGTTTTTTATTGATGAAATAGCCAAGAATCGTGGGATAACAGAGCTTCGTTTGCCGTCATACCATTGTGAATTAAATGCGATAGAGTTAATATGGGCCCAAATGAAGGGTTATGTAGCTAGACATAATAAAAAATTTAAAATAAAAGATGTTCGTGAACTAATGAAGTACTCATTGACAACAATAACTGAAGAGAACTGGAGAGATGCTGTGAATCATGTAATTAAAGAGGAAGAGAAAATATGGGTTTTAGATAACCTCATAGAACAAACTATAGAACCGATAGTGATCTCTCTCGACGAGTCTTCGAATGATTCTTGTATGGCCAGCAAAGAGGATGATACTATAGATTGAATTTTATATTTCCTATAAATGGTATGTTTACTTTACTTGACATACATTAATTCATTGTCAATAAATTTGAATTATGAAAATTAAACTATATTTTCTTTAATTAATTTAATTTAATAAAAATGAAAATGTAAATTGTTAATAGGCCTGAACGAATGAATTTTATTTCAACTGTAATGTCGACCGAATCTAATTAAATAAGCAGAATAAACTAATATCGTAATCTCCGCCACTGCCGCAATATTTATCGTTTATCTGGCATTGTTCAGTTTTATTACCATATTGTATTTTGAGCTGAAACAGGGAAACTATCGGAAAAGGAGGACAACTTCTAATTTATAGCCTTAGTTCGTAGTTGTATACTTTATATTTTATAGTTTGAAAGCTTGTTTAGAACTTTACACTACAGGTAAGTATGCCGTAAATTAATCAGAAATTTACCAATTTCACGAAAATTAGTAACAATATAAAACTGTATAAAACAAGTTCTATTATTCTTGCGTGAAGTTTGCGGATTGTCTAGTGTCTAGCAATCTTTCCAATTTTTTTTTTAAATGAAATAAATATGATTATTGAAAGAAGCTGTTGATAAAAGTTTGTTTTTTTACTGTTTAGTATTGTTTTAACGGCCAACCTGCAACTGCATGTATGTATGTATTTTAGCGTGACATTCACTGAGACCTTAAAGATCTATTGTTCTCCCTAGCACCCTTACTTCTAGTTTGTTTCTGAGGAGAGTCTAAGAGACTAATCGTTCCTCCACTCCTTTATCCCGGATTTTTAGAATATCTGCAGGCTTCAACTTAGGTAAAGGTACCTCTTCTATCCAGTAATCTCCCAGGTGCTGTACCGAAAGATTCCGAACTGCTGTGCAATTGGAAAGTATGTTGATTGAGGTTTCTTCTTCTATGCCTCTAAATATACATTCTACTTTCCCCACTATTTTGAGCTTTTTCAGGCGCCCATTCAGGCGACAATGTCCCGTTAGGATTCCTGTTAAAACTCTCCAAAAATGCACATACTACAATTTCTTGGTTATCCTCCGTTCGTTGTACCAGTGCAGTAAGCATGCTAGTACGGTTGGAGATGTAGTCTCTCTAGGATTTCCATTATAATATAGTTGTCATTGTCAATAGCCTTTTCCATCGTTTGGAGTACAAACGATGTTAGACTAATAATAGGTCTAAATGAATTGGGGTTTGTTGTATCCCTGTTTCCAGCTTTTGAATTGAAGGTTACTATTGCCCTTCTCGAATATAACACAATTAGTATAAATGTGGCCATTGTAGTACTTTTTCTCAAAGACCAACTATGACTCTCGAGAGGATTATCCCCCTATTTAGGGTACTCCTAGGAAAATGAGTTCCTAGTAAGAGTTGCACTCTTTTCCCCTCATCTTCGGTATATTACGGCGTTTCCCAACTCGTGCCCGTTATTACCTGGCCCCGAAAATCACTGACCAACTCGTGCCCGTTCAAAAACCAGGTAGAAAATTAATACACCAACTCGTGCCCGGGTGCATCGGAACTGCGGTTTTTAATTCTTATTTATTATAATTAAATATTCAAGACCTACATATACAGCTGTCATTTATTTGAAATAAAACTACTATAAAACGTATTAATTAAATATATTGCACATAAAAAACTTAGAACTACCTACATATTATCAATACTATTATACCATGATACTGTTTTAACGAAAGTAAATGTTGATATCTTTTTATTTTTAAAATTATCTATAGTCTTTTTTAGGAAATCATGTTTTTTTCTTGTTGCATTTCTCACGATTTTAGTATTATCTACACTGCGACATTTAATGTAAGTCTCTTCCTGAATTCTTAGCAATACCTCAACGAAAACAAATAATGAGGGATGTGCATTATAAAATGAACTATTTAAATGGCTGTGAAATGATTCACATGCATTCGTGGTTCTGTGTATACTAGCTGATGCTTCTGCCCATATATTAGGAGGAAAACGAGCCTCTTCCGATATATAGTTTTCCACTAAATAATCAGCAAACGCACACAATCTTTCGTCGTTGGGCTTTTCTTCCATAAGTTCAAAAACGAAGAAGTCGCTAACTAAATCTGGGTCCAAAAACATAATTCCAAAGCAGTAACGCAACCATTTTCCAATATCAATTTCTTTGTTTTTATACTCCGACGATAGTCCCAAATTTTGAATTTTTCGCCACCATGCTTGACTTAAATGGAATCGGCAGCCTATCAATCTAGCTTCACTCCAAATCAATCGCGTAGCATTATGAATGCCGATTTCAAAATCAATTACTATTTGTTCAGGCAGTAGATTCCAATTCTTATCCTTACACGTATCAATTAATTTGCGAAATAATTTTTTGTAGGTGTCTTCTTTTTTATCTCGCAATAAACAAAAAACAAGTGGTATGTAATGTCCATTACGTAGGCCATGGATTGTAAACAGTTGTAAAAAATACTTTGTACAATACGAAAACGTCCCATCCATGTAAAGTGTAGTGCACTCACAGAGAAATTTCAAATTAGTTTCAGTACAAAATACAATTAAATTTAATCCAACATCGTTTATAAGTACAAAGTTCTCATCTTGTAAAGTGCGTGTATTGATATTGTTTAAAACTTCAAACACCTCTTCGGCATTTGATGGAAGTTTTGGAAACTTTTTACGTTTTTCATAATAAATTGTTTTTTTTATACAATTTAAATCATTCATTTTAAGTTCATTTAAACTGGATTCAAAACATTTTCGAATAACTTTGCTAGGCTTTTCACAAATGTCATCAAAGGCCTTTCGTTTAGCAGATGCACTCACTACACTATGTCTTTGGATAATCTTTTCTTCTATTGCAGGATGATTATAAGTTAACACTTTTTCTGTTATTACACGACCACCAGAATCACCGATTGTCCGAAAATATGCGTTACACTTTCTATTCACACACACCCACTTAATTTCTCCAGATGTTAACTTTTTGCTGCTTTGATTAAATTTGTGTTGTTCTACAATTAATAATATTTTCCCACGTTGACTTGATACTTCGCGAATCGACATGTTTATAGAGCTGCTCTTAACCCTCCCAATTACGAAATAAAACTAACTCATTCATAAATATCAAACCCGAAACAAAATCCGGTTTTCCTGAAGTACTTACTAAAGTACTTCAGGAAAACCCAATTTAACAATAATACCTGTTCCTATAGATGGGATGGTAATTTGAACAGGTAAATTTTTCAATCGAGCACGAGTTAGGTATACAGATTATTGAGACCTTTATTCTTGTACCTTTTAAGGGATTAGTGGGCACGATTTGGGATGCGTCCGTATATTTACCGTCTGACTTCCTGAAAGCCATCTCTATGTTAACCCTAGGTACTTTTCGTCATGACTTTGTCTTGCCGCAGCAGGTGTTCAGTTTATATCTTTACAAAATTTTCTGAAGCTATTTCTTTTAGATTTTCTAATTCCCTTGTAGTAGGTGTTTCTCACCTCGGTGTATTTCTGCAAGTCTCCGTTAGTTTTGCTCTATTAAAAAGCTCAAAGGTTTGAGATCTTAATTCTGACAGATGTTTGTACCACCAGGGTGCATTATAGATGCAACTGCATACAAAAGCTGTTACCAAAATCACCCACCAGCGCATACGCATAGTCTGAATTAATTCGAATATTTTTGGGAGATTTATTACCCGTGTGATACAGCTCTTAGGAGAATTGGAAACTAAACTTTTATATTTCTAACACCTGACCTTCACTAAGCACATCTAAAAACTTTGACTCGGGCTTTTTCTCTTTTTAATTCTAATTTAATGAAGATGAAAGTTTCATGCGTGACTGACTGCTGCATCCCACTTGAAATGTATTCCATGAACACTACATTTATTTAACTTTATTCTTTAGTGTGACAAAATGTTTTTCGTCGTGTTGTAGGTCAGTTTAAATTTTGTTACTTCTTAAAGTTTTTATTGAATTTAGCTGAATAATTTTTTGTATATAACACTTCACAAAATGCAGAAAAACAAAGTTTATGATTTTTCATTTCACTAAAGAAATATACCGTTGTTGGGAAAATTAGAATTCGATAGATGGCGCTCTGAAATGTCAATGTCATCATAGCAACGAGTAAAACAAATCAGCTGCCGTATAAGCCCTTTGATATTTAAGTGGTTTTATTTTGCTGTTTTAGTTATTTTCAGTGTGTGTTTTGTAAAACTTTTACTATTTCTTTGAATGTGCTTTAGTATTTTGTGTTGTTAAACTAAATTTTGGACTATGTAATAGGTATGGTTGATATTTGTGGAAAGTAGAACGAGCGTTCAATTAACTGTTTAGTTTCAGCCCTCATTTCGTGTTTTTATTTTATTTTTGATATAATTATATCTACAAAAGTTGCAGGGAAGGTAGGTTTGTATTGAGTAATATTTTTCAAATCTTTAATACCGACTTATTTACTCTTTGATCTGCAATGAAAACAAATACCATAACCTCTTCCATAATATCTCTGATTATATAAGAATATTACCTCGGAATTGATGACAGTTGAGTTAAATAGAAAAACACATTTTTAAACTTGTCACTGACACAAAATTAAACAAATAAAGTGGGAATTTACGGTAATTTCGTTGACTTGCATATAATACAAAAGCAATGCAAAACGAATTATTTCGATGCCTGATAAAATACTATAACATCGTTTTTCTACTACTAGCTGGGAAGAAGTTGACAATTATTGCTCGTTAGAAAAAGATGCACTGTGATTCATTGCCGAAAGCAGAGATAAGAAACTACGACTACGCGATCTGAAGCTACAGGAATGCAGCGAAAATTACATCATTTAGAAACAACAATTCTAGTAAATTTAGATCGTTTCATTTTTCTGCTTAGACTCACGTCATTCAGCCAGTCTCACCAGGAACAAAATAATATATACAAAAACAATAGATCTCACTAGATCGTTTTGATACTGCCAGTAGATTAGATAAGAATTGAAATGGCTCTTTGTCCTACCACACTACGACCTTTCAGGACTATTGTGGTCCTCCCTATATTTCGAGCTCGATATCTAGCTTTATTCTTTTTATTAGACTTATTAGCCTGGATGCCGCATCCTATGCCTAGCTCTCTACCCTCTATGCCATACTCTCCGAGTATGTGAAACCGCGCCCTTGCTAGGCCTTCGCACTCACAGAGTATGTGCTCCGCGGCTTCGTCTTCTTCCTGGCAGAACCTGCATAGGCTGTCATCTGCAAGGCCAATTGTGTGCATATGTTTCCTCAGCCTACAATGACCGGTCATTATTCCCACCATCATCCTCGTCGTTTCCAGACTTTGATATAGTAGGTCGTGTGACAGTTTTGTCGAAGGGCTTTTAAGGAATAATTTTGCGTGCCTTTGTCCTGGGGTTTCATACCACCAGCACAACGCCTGGTTGTTTATCGATTTGTGGATGCTCTCTTTACTTAGGCATTTAGCAATTCCACAGGAAAGTTCTGGCCCCTCATGACCTCCGTTGCTCCCTGCTTGTCTAATTCATCGGCCTTTTATTCCTTGGTGACCTGGTACCCAGGCTAGGGTCACTATATTATGACTACCTAGTCTGTTGAGAGCTTTGCGACACTCCCACCTCCCACAACAGATTTGACGGTATCCGATATGAGTGTATCGCCTTTAGTGCTTTAGAGTAGATGACGATTCTTTAGCTACCCACCTCCCGCCTCATGAACTCTTCTGCACAGCATTGCACCGTCATTACCTCTGCCTGAAAGACAGTAGCATGTTTCCCTAGGCTTAGAGAGATCGTGATCTTCTGCTCATGTATTCCGGCTCCTACTCCAGAGTCTGTTTTAGAGCCATTAGTATACCAGTTAAAGATTCACTGTTATATAGGAGACCCTACTATCAGTAAGAAGCTTCCATTGAAAGAACGACGCATCAAACTGGGCCTAGGACGTGCCGTAAGGCTAAATCCGTTACTGGAAGTGTGATACATTTTACTCGCCTATACAGGGTGTCCCAGGAGTTCGTACCAAAAACTTGGGAGGTGATAGAAAGGCTAAAAATAATATCTTCTGTATGTTCCTTGTGGTATATTATTCATTCTTTTTTTAATTTCTTGGGAAATTTAACCACAATATTTTTAAATTCTTTATTTCAACGTTTCGGTAGCGTTCCAGCTACAACTATTCAAATTATAAATCATAAGAAAACCTGGATAAAAACTTATGATGCTATCCTGATAACGCAGGTAATTGATTATTGGAAATTTCTCATAAAATTGCCCGTATCTCCTAAACCGTTAATGTTACCGAGATGTCACAAGAGGACTTGATATCTCTAAAAATGTTCACAAAAGCCAATTGTTGCATTTATAACTGAAAAAAGTTTTACTCAACAAAAAAATGGCGCATCCACCAGTAAACTTAGTCAGTACCTGAGTTCACAAGTATGTTGCAAACTTGTAAATCACACCAAAAAGTGTGCAATTATGGTGTTTATCAACGGTTAAAATATTACTAATTTCCAATCAGCCATTTATTAATTGTAAATAAAAAACCATTTTTCATTCCCAACTTTAGAGCCCTATAGTTCGTTAACGAAGGGCGTGAAGAGAAATTTTTATATGAAATACCATCATTATTTTTAGTCTTTCTATCACCTCTCAAGTTTTTGGTACGAACTTCTGGGACACCCTGTATACCCTGCATAACCAAGACTCACAGTATATATCGAGCAGTGACTTTTAGTTATTATAGTTTTTATTAAAAATGTATTTGCCTGTGTCTAAATAATTCTTTTCTTTTTGTTACAGGATGTCATCCACACGATATGCCAGACAAGTGGACAAGTTTTACGGATAGTGATCTTTAAAAAGAATGGCGTACAGGCCATGGTGGAATATCCTTTTTAAACAACATTTTATAGATTATTTATCGCACCATGTGCTTAATCAATGATTTAAAATATTATTTGACCAAAATCAAGAAGTCTGTCATATTTTGAATTATTAAAGGGTAGACGTTTAAAAATCATACATTTGGGGCTGAGAAAACGTCCAAGTCAAAGTTTGTTAGACACTGCCCCTTTTGTACACATGCAGTGGTACAATGAAAATGAGATACAGATTGGATTCAATAACATTAGAATCAATCATAAACTCAAATTTCCTAATGAACTTTGACGTTTTTTCAACTTACAATAGAAAATTGGCATACTTTTGTCAATCAAGGTAAAAATTCAGCAAGGGTGATGAACACGTATCTGACCATTTTTAATAATTGATTTTGGACAAATTTCATATTATATTATGGTAAAATCTTGACTTCACGTAAATGATTTATATACGTTTTATCCTTAAAACTAACGTTTCTGTTGCATATAGTTGCTCACGAAATAATCCTCCTTATGAAGTAGTTAAACCTGCTAGTGAGAGGATGAAATTTAATGGAGTAATACCCACTTAAAAAACATACTTTTAGTTAAGCTAGCAGGAACATAGGAACAGGATTACATTTAATTTATACAATAAACGGGATCTACAAAGGTTTCCAACTGGGCAGCTCTATATTATATCCATTTAATAACCCGGTGACATTAACGGTATCTAATTAAACATTTGCCCGCATAAGCATACGGCAATGAAATTTCCAATTATGAATATCAAATATTTTGGTTGGAATATTTACATTCAATTTGTCTTGTGATAACAATCTGTTTAACAAGTAAATTGGGCCTTAATTTATTTTTTAATATAGCAAGTAAAAGTTTGACAATATCATAATTTAATACAGGGCTGTCTCACTGCAAGTATTGAAGTACCTTAAACTTAATAAAAAAATGCGGTTTGAAAAGGCTTACCGCACACTAGAAAAATGTTCAACTAACTCCTCCTGTTCCCCTTGAGCCAACATCCTTATAAGCGATCAGTTCATTCGCTCTACTAAGTGGAGGTGCGTTCTCTTCCTCAAGCTCCTTTCGATCTTTGATCGGTGGTCATGTGGTCTGTTGGCATTTTGAAAATGTCATCATCCACATGCCTTATCTCTGTATGTCCGCTCCCATGTGCCACGTCATGGTCTGATGCTTTTTCCAGTCGGGTTAGTACTGCCCTTGCTTCGCACATTATGACACAATGTAACGGAGGAAGGTCTGCCCCTGTAATGCCAATGCTTGCAAGTCTTTGGACCTTGCTTAGTTTTAGCATAGCAGAGGATTGTCTGATTTTTGGCCACCATACCAGAGATGCATATGTGATCCTAGGAATGACAACCATTTTGTACAGCCAGTGTACCATGCTGAGTCTAAGTCCCCATTTAGTGCCGTAAGTGCGTCTGGCAACCATGAAGGCCACCTCTGCTTTCTTGATCACGTGCTGGAGGTGTCGGTTCCAAGTTAAGCCTGGGTCTAGGATAACCCCAAGATATTTTACACTTCATCCGACAATCGTATTGGTTCACCTTGAAGCGTCAGAGGGCCAAGTTACGCTGTCAGAATATCCAACGTCTTTGTCTGGAATATTATGAAATGACAGAGCGATGCAGTTTCAGTTTTATAAACTTTTCTCTTCAAGTATCCTCAAGTATTTAGGAGTGAAGTAGGTTGTACCAGGAGACCTGCAAAACCTTAGTTCATTGTGCTAAGTAAGACAACCATAAACCCTATTAAAAATAGTCGGAAGGGGAAGGGAAAATACTCATTGCATTCACCCTTTCCTACATTTAGAAATGTCTAATGAGGAACTGAAAAATCAAATTTTGGTTATTTTAAAAACTCTTGCATTTGTTTTTATATATTTTCTTTAACTAGTCATACATTCGACAATATTGAATCTGCAATGAGGGCCAAAGAAGCTTTGAATGGTGCTGATATTTATTCTGGCTGCTGTACGTTGAAGATTGATTTTGCCAAGGTGAGTTATATTTTGATATCTTTTTGTTATAGTACTAGCTAAACTAGCTCGTGGGTTCTTTGTTATCAACATTTACATTAACTGTATCCTCTCTATTTATACTAAAAACAAAAAGGGAATTTGTTTGTTTATAATGAATAATCTCCAGAACTACTTGACTACAGAAGGCTACATTATTAGTGAATTACATTGGTTGTATTTTATTTGCGGAAAAAAGTCCTTCATCTACTATAGTCCTTACACTACCGACCGATCTTCAGAAATTTAAACCAGCAAAAAAGTAGACCATGAGCGTGAATATTTATAATTTGTAATAATGTAAACAGTCATTATTCAAAATAGAGAGAGTATGTGTGGGCCTATTATAAAATGTTTATTTTTCTTCTAAATTGTACATGATAATCATCAGATCATTTCAAATTCTACCTATTGCTTCTGAGTGTTAATCATAGACAAATGCAATATGTCGCTTCTTGCTTGTCTAGATTGATTTAGTACTAGTAGGAGCTGGAACATTATCAATCGCCCCTCGTTTCAAGTATCGCGAGTATGATTCAGAATCAGAACACGAGCTAAATCGAGAGACAATGATATTTTATAGCGATATACAGATATACATAAGGTGTTTTCGATTATTTACTTTTGGCTGCTAGTAGCAGCTCGTAGTGACTGAATTTCGTTCGTTTATTACCGAGCGTGACGCCTAATCTTACCTTCCCCTTGCCCCTTGAGCACATACCAAAAAGTATGAGCTTCAAGCCACGGACATTGAATATTTGACGTTTGACCGGTTTGACTTTTATTTAAAGGTTGAGATTGTGCCGATTACGATTTAAACCTTACTATAAATATCTAAATATACAAAATTATATTACAATTTCAGATATTCAGCTTTTTGCTCTTTTGAAAGAATTGTCACTTACACTACTTTGAAAAAAAAAAAAACCAAAATCGTTTTGTCAAGTATAGTTTGGCAAACCTATTTGAAGCTACGCAGTGTCGGTAAAGGGTAAGGTAACAAAGACGATAATCAACATCAGACAATAACGCATGCGCTTGCCAAGAGCAAATCAGGTGGTTGCATAGCAACGGGACGATCTTCACCACTTTAGATCGTTCGGAATATGCGGTAATATGATTATCGCCCAATACATCTTTGGAAAAAAGTCTACTTTTTATTCAGTATTTCAAAACAAAATACTAATAGACAAAATCCAATGAAACAAACAAATAAAAGCACTAATGTATATAATCATTTTTAATATAATGTTACGCGAGCTGCTGCATTAATGTGCTCAATTAGTGCCCCCAGTGAAATTCCCATATGATACGACTATGGCTCCTCCGCCGTATTTTCAAGAATGATCTGGAATACGTAACATCTAGAAAAACCCGGCGCATCCGCCAGTACTTCGAGTTCGAGAGGTCTCTAGAACAAGTCGTGCGAGTATAAATAGGCGACGAGCATCGCAGCGGAGTTAGTTAGTCAGTTAGTGTCGATACTGAAAGAAAGCAATCGCGCCTCGATAAAGTGTTTATTAAGTGACTCTCATATAAATTATAGTTAGTGTGTGTTTAGTGTGACATATAAATTATTAAATAAGGGCTGTATATAAATATAAATCTGTAAATATAAATTAGAATAAACGTTACAATAATGTTGATGAAAAAAAGTTTGTTTTCAATTAATTGCTACAACTACATACTTAGCGCTCATTAGCTTTTTTATAGTAAAATGTGGCATTCTCAAATGTTTTCGGCCGCATTTCTTCCATAGCTTCAGATATGTTTTTAAAACTATACGTATTTTTTTTTTATTTTATCTACGGTTTTTTTCCTTCGAAGGTAATTGAAAAAGCAATAAATAATTGAAGAAAAAGCTCCCATAATAAAATTTTTTTCTCTTTTTAAAATCTTCGAGCGAAAAATTATGTTTTCTTCCCTTACCTTCATTAATGAATATACCTATTATATTTATATCGCGAAATCTTTATTATAAAGTAGAACAAAGACGTTCCGGGCGTTTCAAAACCATGACGTTTTTTTGTTTAATGATGTACTCACGAATTTGATGATTAATATCATTAAGAGGTTAATAGAGGTTATGTTAACTAACAGTTACAGTCAATGCATTATATATTATTCTCGTCTTAACGAATAACGAGTATCAATATACAGTGCTTTTCAGATAAAAGTATCCACCTTTAATAACTTTTGTAATACTGGTATTTAGAAAAAATCCAAAAACACGTCAATTTATGTTGGAAGGGGCAAGCATTATGGCTTATTTAAACTTACTGGAAAAGCCACCCCCTCACCATTAGCAGCATCCCCTTTATTCTTTTAAATTACTTTTCATATTTTTTATGTAAAATTTGGATACTCCTCTTTGAGCTGATTTCAAAAATGTATAATACTTGTAGGTTAAAGTGGTTAGTTTATGAGATAAACAATTTTTTTTTAAGAGCACAAATTTTACTTATTATTTACTTTCACCTTATTTGCCTGTACTAAAATGGGTTGTACAACAGTTCTAACTCTTTAATATTTTTAACTAACAACTCATAAGTCGTTTATTGTATGTATTCTCGGTTGGTCAAGATGGGTCTGTCAATAAACGTACTAATTTATGGATTCTAAAGTGGTTCTTCCTAAGGGTCTGTTCAGACGATCAACTCGGTGAAGTAGTTGAGTGGCTCCCACTCTCAAACATCCAGTATTTAAGTGAATATTGAAATGAGGGTAATGTCCAGAGGAGCGTCTGCAACGACACTCTCCCTGAGAAACTGTCCACACAGACCACTTGTCGGTGACTTCTCTACAAATATTGCGCGAAATAGTTATTTTCCTAACAAGTGCGGAAATTGATACTTTCCCGCACGCGACTGCAGTTGACCCGAACGACGCGAAGCTGCTCCCTGTAAAGGTTTTGCATACTTAATTAGGGTTTATTACTCCT
>CAJUYH010004130.1:28689-44687 GCA_910591685.1 Galerucella tenella | reverse complement strand
TCACACGTATCAACATTTATTCAATCATGTCCTCATTGTAAAGAGCAGCATAAATTATACAGCTGTAAGCAATTTCTCAAGCTACCGGTGGCGTCGCGCATTCCAATCGTTAACAAACTAAGTTTATGCCACAACTGTCTAAGATCCAATCATACAACTAATGAATGTATTTCTCAAGGCTGTAAGTTATGTAACAAAAGGCATAATACAATCCTTCACTTTGAAAATTCAGCAAGCTGTAGTTCATCAGCAAATATTAGTGTAAACCATGAAAATCACTCTGCGCAAGAATACAACGAGGTAGCTCAATCGTTTAATGCACACTCGGTATCAAACCATGCAATAAACAGCAGTCAACAAATCATACTATCTACAGCACTTATTTTCATAAAAAATAGTAGCGGTGGTTGGCAAACATGTCGAGCTCTGTTAGACAGTGGATCTCAATCAAATTTTATTACGAAAAATCTAGCAGAAAATTTAGGGTTACCATTATATGACCTAAACGTTCCTCTTACAGGTATAGGCGGTACTAATACATTCACAACCAAACGAATTATCACAACCATTAGGTCCTGTAATTCAGATTTCTCAGCAGATTTACATTTCCTTCTATTACAAAAAATAACAGTTTTTACCAACCTACACATTCAATAAAACATCATTACAAGTACCTAAAGACATAGTTTTAGCGGACGAGAATTTTAATATCTCATCACCAGTCGATGTTTTGCTTGGAGCAGAAGCTTTCTACAATTTGTTATCATCAGGTCAGATCAAATTAGGCAAAAATCTTCCAGTATTGCAAAAAACAGCTCTAGGTTGGGTAATCGCAGGTCCTATATTTAATAATCATAATCAAGCTAGGTTTATTTGTCATTTATCAATAATCAGTGATGAGCAAAGACTAGAAAATCAATTGGAAAAATTTTGGGTAATTGAAAACTACACTGGGAAAAAACATTTATCAGAAGAGGAATCAAATTGCGAGCAAATATTTAATACAACTGTGTCTAAAGATTCAAATAATTATTTCGTAGTAACCTTACCAATAAAAACAAATAATAACGCAAACCTCGGCGATTCTTTGCAAAATGCAGTCAAACGCTTGTACTCATTGGAACGTAAGTTCACAAAAAATTCTGAGTTCAAAGATCAATATGTCAAATTCATGTCTGAATATGAAGAACTAGGGCACATGTCTTGTATTAGCAATCCGTTTAGTATAGATTTAACAAAAAACATTTTTTATTTACCCCATCATGGTGTTATAAATCAGTCGAGCCTTACAACCAAGTTGAGAGTTGTTTTTGATGGATCTTGTAAAAGCAGTAACGGCGTGTCATTAAATGACATCCTAATGGTAGGTCCTACATTACAGGAAGATTTATTTGATATTCTAATTAGATTTCGTAAACATAATTATGTTCTTACGGGTGACATAGCAAAAATGTACCGACAAGTAAATATAACCGAAAGCCAAAGAGATCTTCAACGAATAGTATGGCGAGAGGATTCCTCGCTACCTATAAAACACTACCGATTAAATACTGTAACGTACGGAACATCAGCAGCATCCTTTTTAGCGGTTCGGTGCTTACAACAAGTTGCTATCGAAAACAAACATATGTATCCAATCACGTGTCAAATCATTATGGACGATTTTTATGTAGATGACCTCATCACGGGCTCCGATTCCATAGAGGGTGCGATTAATTATTAATAAAATCGGAAATATTCAAACTCCTAAATAAAACGGGTTTGAGCTACGGAAATGGGTTTCGAATGACCCTCGAGTTATTCAAAAATCAAATCTAGGCGCTCATGATAAATACGATGTTTTATCTCAGGAAACTAGCAAGATCCTCGGTCTTAGCTGGCAAGCTAGGAAGGATATATTAAACTATACAGTTAACACTCAAGACTTAATTCAGTCTAACATTTCAAAACGTACAATTTTATCATCCATTTCTAAATTGTTTGACCCGCTAGGACTTGTATCACCAATCATCATAAGAGCTAAAATTTTAATTCAGCAACTCTGGTTATCAAAATTAGCTTGGGACGATCCTTTACCTCCAGAGATCGAGACAACTTGGCTTAATTTCAAAGAGCAATTATCCGAAATAAATCATATTCGAATACCCCGCCAAGCAGTACTTAAAGCCGTTTCTTACATCGAATTACATTGTTTTAGCGATGCTTCGCTTAATGCTTTCGGTGCATGTATTTATATAAAATCAATTCATTCTAATGGTGAAGTTCTTGTAAGATTACTTTGTGCAAAAACTCGCATTGCTCCTATCAAAACAGTAACGTTACCGAGACTAGAGTTATGCGGAGCTGTCTTATCATCGCAATTATACCAACGAGTTTCAAATTCCTTAAAAATTAACATAGACTCAGTTCACTTTTGGACTGATAGTACAATAGTGTTAGCTTGGTTGTCTTCTCCTCCAAGTAATTGGAAAATTTTTGTATCAAATCGCGTCGCTGAAATATTGAGAATATCTACTAGGCAACAATGGAGGCACGTACCCACTAAAGATAACCCTGCGGACGTACTCTCAAGGGGCACAACCTCAACCGAATTGAAATCAAACCATTTATGGTGGAATGGACCGTCTTGGCTAACAGCTGACTCTAAATTCTGGCCGAATCAACCAATCATGACTAATGAAATTCCCGAGAAACGGCAATCAAATTTGGTTGCACACATTTCCCAAACTAATAATTCATTATTTTTCCGCTATTCAACACTTTACAAGCTTAAACGTGTTGTAGCTTTTTGTTTAAGATTTTTCAATAATAACCGTAAGGATACACAAAAAAGGTACGGTGAACTAAGACTTGACGAGTTAAATAATGCAATGAAGGTATTATTAAAAATTGCGCAGCTAGAGTCGTTTCCTAGGGAAATTATTTCTTTTCAAAAGGCGAAATCTCTTCCAAGAGAATCTAGATTATTAACTTTAAATCCATTTGTTGACTCTGATGGATTAATTCGTGTCGGTGGAAGGCTTTTCAGAGCTAATATTCCATATGATAAAAAATTCCCTATTGTTATTCACCCGAAACACCCCCTTACTAAATTAATAATTCTAGATGAGCATCATAAGAAATTACATGCCGGTACTCAAACCATATTAGCCTCGTTACGACAGCAATATTGGCCACTTAATGGGCAAATGACTATTAAAAACATTATTCGAAAGTGTATAACTTGTTTTAGATTCAAACCAGCTACATTAATTCAAAAAATGTCCGATTTACCTATTGACAGGATAACACCAAATCAACCATTTTTCATTAGTGGAGTCGATATAGCTGGCCCATTTTTCATAAAGGATGGTAAATTGAGGAATAGAAAAATCATTAAAGCATATTTATGCCTATTCATTTGTTTTACCACGCGCGCAGTACATTTAGAACCTATCAGCGATATGACTAGTAATACTTTTCTTAACGCGCTTAAACGATTCACATCTCGACGAGGATTATGTAAAATTATCTATTCCGACAACGGTTCCAATTTCCTTGGAGCAAATAATGAGTTGAGAGATATTGTTGAAACATTAAAAAATTGTGTAACATACAAGGCCTTCACAGACTTTTTTATAGAAAATCAAATTTGTTGGAAATTTATACCAGCTTACTCACCACACCACGGTGGCTTATGGGAAGCTGGAATTAAGCAAGCAAAAATTCTCATTTTGAAGGTATTAAAAAATATTCATCCCACATTTGAGGAACTTGCTACAATATTCTCTCAAGTAGAGGCAATATTGAATTCGAGACCTATTACTCCCTTATCCAACGATCCCAACGATTTTAGTGCCTTAACTCCCGGGCATTTCCTAATTGGTCGCTCCTTACTCTCAATTCCCCAGAACGATCAATCCAAACTACCTACAAACAGACTTAATCAATACCAAGCTCTCGAGCAAGCTAGCCAACATTTCTGGTCACGTTGGTCAAGAGAGTATCTTTCTCTACTACAGAATCGTAACAAATGGATGAGTTCTGTACAGAGTTCGTTAACCCCTGGATCTATGGTCCTACTGGTAGATAAGGATCTTCCTCCTCTAAAATGGAAACTGGGACGAGTAGAACAATTGCATCCAGGTCAGGATGGACAGGTCCGAGTTGTAACTGTCCGAACTCCAACAGGTACTACCACTCGAGCAGTTCAAAAACTTTGCCTGCTGCCATGTCAACAATAAGTGTCGTGTTTTTCTTTGAAAGACTTTGTCATTTCAACGGCGGCGGGATGTTAAATGAAAATTCATCTGGTCGACTACAATCTGGGCCACTGGAATCTCTACCAACGACTTGGGTCAGGCCATGTGTGTGAGACGGGGAAAAACACTTGTGCATTAGAACTCGAACAATAATATTCCTGTGAATGTATATTTAATATCTTTACACTCTTTTATAATTTAGTATTGTTAATAAAGAAATAAAAATTACAGTCCACTTCATACAAATCAAACTAAGTAACAGGTACACTTCCCTGGATCAATACCTACCATGCCACCGCAGAACTCTCCAGCGACAGAACTGGATCGACCACGATGGGCATCCAGGATAGACTGGCGAACAGCGAAGGCAGTGGTAGATGCGGAAAAGACAAAATGGGCTATTAACAGCTTCAAACCATATAAATCACCGGGACCAGACGGGATTTATCCTATCCTACTCCAAAAAGGAGGCAACACACTGCACTACAGGGTAAGTGAATTGCTCAGAGCTAGCCTAGCTCTAGGGCATATTCCAAGAACCTGGCAACGCATCAGAGCTACATTTATACCAAAACCTGGGAAATCTGGACAGGACACGGCTAAAGCTCTGAGACCAATCAGTCTAATATCATTTTTGCTGAAGACTCTTGAGAAACTTCTCGACAGACATATCAGAGACGGTATTATTAACACTCTTTATTAGCAGAACTTGCTCTTGTACATGTATAAGTATAAGTCAAAAAAGTATATATATATATATATATATATGTATAATGGTATATAATATAAACAGTTAAAGATAAAACGTAATTAAAAGAAATACTAAAAAAACATTCAAATACAAATTTTTTTTAAAAACATTTTGGAATATAAATATAATAATATAGAATATCTCAATTAATGGGGACATTTGCACGTACGTATTCTTTTATTTGTCTTGTGAATGATCGTAACGTATTACACTGCTTAAGTGCATTTGGTAAGTTATTAAACAATACTAACCCAGAATTAAATGCACTATTTCTTGTATTATATGCATGTATGTCCGAAATATATGTCATCTGGTCACAAAGATAACTTGGTAATTTCTTATTTTTCAATTTAAAAATAAATATCAACAAATTGAACGTCAGTCGTTGTTTAACAGACATAATTGATAATGTATTCATCATGTATTCAATGGAGGTGCGCCTGTTACATTTAAGAATTGCCCTCATTGCCCTATTCTGCAGCTTTTGCAATCTGTTGAGATTGTTTTTACTAACAAAATATATTAGTGTACTGCAATAGTCAAAATGAGGCGACACGATTGACCTGTATATAGTCAGTCTTGCAAATTTAGAAATTTTACTAGCTACTCTATTTAGGAAATATATTTTAGTTGCAATTTTTCTTTCTATGTACTTACAATGCTCATATAGATTTAATTCTGGATCTAACATTACTCCCAAATATTTAAACTTAAATACTCTCTCAACCCTTTCATCATTTATTGTAATGTTAAAAGACTTATTAATTTTACTGAGAATGCCTTTTTTCCCCAATATCATAAATTTGGTTTTCTGAATATTAATTTTCAAACCATTGTCACTTGTATACTGGCTACAAGACCAATACACCGAGATCAATATGCATACAGAGAGGGAAAATCAACCGAAACAGCATTACATCAACTCATAAAAAGGGCTGAATACGTGCTGGAAAACAAAGAGGTATTGCTCGCAGCCTTTTTTGATATAGAAGGAGCTTTTGACACCTCCTATGAATCTATAGCTAAGGCGACGAGGAATTCTGGGATCGATGCCACGAGCTGCAGGTGGATAGACTGCATGCTCAGAAGAAGGCTCATACAATCAACTCTGATGGGGGAGACAATGGCCGTACGTGCAACCAGGGGTTGTCCGCAGGGGGAGTACTATCCCCGCTGCTGTGGAACCTGGTCAAGGGCGGGCTCATCAGAACCCTACACAGAGACGGATTTAACACCATAGGATATGCAGATGACCTGGTAATTCTATCCCAAGGTAAATTCAACAGTACAACCAGAGACAGACTCCAGATGGCTTTAAATGTAGTAACAGGCTGGACTGTAAAAGAAGGGCTGCGTATTAGTCCTTCGAAAACACAGATAATTGCGTTCACCAGAAGAAGGAAAAGGGAAGGACTTGGCCCTCTGACGCTTCAAGGTGAACCAATACGATTGTCGGATGAAGTAGAATATCTTGGTGTTATCCTAGACCCAGGCTTAACTTGGAACCGACACCTCCATCACGTGATCAAGAAAGCAGAGGTGGCCTTCATGGTTGTCAGACGCACTTACGGCACCAAACGGCACTAAATGGGGACTTAGACCCAGCATGGTACACTGGCTGTACAAAATGGTGGTTATTCCCAGGATCACATATGCATCTCTGGTATGGTGGCCAAAGATCAGACAATCCTCTGCTATGCTAAAACTAAGCAAGGTCCAAAGACTTGCATGCATTGGCATTACAGGGGCAATGAGGACTACTCCTACAGCGGCACTGGAGACAATGCTAGACTTTCCTCCGCTACATTGTGTCATAATGTGCGAAGCAAGGGCAGCACTAACCCGACTGGAAAAAGCATCAGACCATGACGTGGCACATGGGAGAGGACACACAGAGACAAGGCATGTGGATGATGACTGTATTTATTTATATGTATTTTTCCGAAACAGGTGTATGTACACCTATCGGAGACCTTCGGGTTGTTTATTCACTAACCAAACATATTATTATTTGTAATTACTTATATACTTTGTGAATAAATTATTATTATTATTAACCTTCTCACTAAGGTGAGTGTGTCAGGTTGTGATAATTTATCTTTTCGTTTTCAACAATTATTATTTGTTTGTGTTTATCACACTATTTTGACGCCTTTTTCATTGGTTTTTAAGGTAGTATAATTGATTTAAATTGAATAATTCAGATGAAAAAGCAAATTTCAGGAGGCAAAAAACTGTTTTTTTTGGGACAAAAAAGTTAAATTCAGGAATTCAAAACACGATAAAAAACTGAACAGAAAATACAGGTTAGAAAAATTTACTCTTTTCTTTGCAGCAGCTATAAAGCAGTAACTAGAAAATGACTTACAAATAGGAAAAGGAACCATATTGATTTGCAAACATGTGTAGAGGGGTATAAGAAACTATATAGCTCAAAAAATTTTACTCAATAGTGCAATATTTTCCTATTTAACATTCTACAAATATTTTCCACAAAGTTTTTATTAGAAACATGATGAAAAAACTGATTACAGAAAATACAGGTTGTAAAAATTGACTCTCCTTTGCACTTTGTAATGCGTTATAATAGTATTTAATTATTATCAGGGTTCAATGGGAAGAACTACTGGGACATTTCAGATTTCGATTGTTTTAAACTTGGAAAATTTATAACTTCACCTTATTTTTAGAGTCTCAAAAGTATTATACCATATTTATTTTGACCCCAACAGTAAACTTGTATTGTATTTATTTATTTGGGGTGACGTCCACTGAGACCCAAAAGTTCTATTGTGCCCCGAGGAAAGTCTCAGAAACTAGTAGCTCCTTCAGTACTATTTCCCGGAGGAATTTTAGGATATCTGCAGGCTTCAACTTAGGTAAATTCTATCCAGTAATGTGCTCTACGATTATGAAGTGCTGAGCAGTTGGAAAGTATGTGGATGGAGGTTTCTTCTTCCATGCCACAAAAGCTACATCATTCTTTCTCCACTATTTTGAGCTTTTTGAGGTGTCCATTCAGGTTACAATGACTCGTTAGGATCCCTGTTAAAAGTCTTAGCGCAGTTTTACGTTGACTTATGCATTCATTTGATCTCAACAGGTTGTAGTCACCCAGAAGAATATTTGATTGTATAAGCACTACTAAATCTTTCCAATGGTCAGATCTTCTCTTTTTCTCGGCTTTACCTATTTCTTCCAATATTACATTGGGGCTGATTCCGCAAAAGGGCTCAGGCCCCCAGAAAGGTATTTCAGTCTCCCTCTTTGTTAGTTCATCTTAATTTTCTTCTATTCCAGTGTGTCATGAAATCCATAGTGAGGTGACCATATCGTTCTTGCCTAGTTCATCGAGTTTCTCTAGGCATTCCCACACTATTTTGGAACTGATAACATATAGTAGCAACGCCCACCAAAACAAAGCATTTGGATATCATTTTGACTCCTATAACTATACTTGAGGTTTTTTATCATAACTGGAAGAATTCGCAAATTATGTATATGATCTTAGCGGGGGCAATGCCCAATTGTAGCGGATGGTCCGTTGTTCTGTGAAGCGATAGGAACATCTGATTTTAATAGATAGATAGACAGTTTACTCTGCGTTTAATAGGCATTTTTCCTACTAAGACAGTGAAGAAATCGATGGAGATTGAGATTTGCGGAAAATCTGGTTTTGGACAAACTGCACAGATGGGCTATTCAATTATTTGCAAAATTCCACATTAGTTTTCAACTGCCGAATATTCAGACAACCTTATACTTCATCACGGATTTTTTGGTTTAATGAGAAATACACAAGAACTAATTGACAAAATTATTTATTCTTGTCATTCACTATTATATTATTATTGGAACAAATCCTTTAACGTTCACAGGAAGTAAATTATTTAACATTTGATAATCCCACATAGAAGTTGCATAAAAGCAGGTTGATTTCATTTCAAAAATTTGCTATAAATCTCAACAATTTCTCTTTGGTATGGATTTTGTTCAAAGCAGTTTTTTATGCATTATTTATAATTGTGTATTCCCAAAATTTTTTAATATCAGTTAATTAGTTGATTTTTAATGTTCTATTTTCTCTCTCTCATCTTAAGAAGATCAATTTTTTTTAAATAATTCGATAAAATCACAATACCTATTAATCACTATTGGAATATTTAAGGTGATGATTTAATATTATCCCTCTCATCTTGAAAGCAGGTTCTGGAATTCAACTAAACCGGTTGAATTATTGGAAAAAATCATACTGAGGTGGTACTCCGCCAATGCAACATTTACAGCCTACATACTCACAATAAGTTTGAAAAAGGTGGGGTGTGGATGGAATAAGGTGGAAGCAAAAGAGCAGTTGATAGTTGTAACGTTGCTGGTGCGCTTCGACAGTAGCGGGAGAAGGACCCCTGTGTAACGCGAGTTTGATGTTACCTAGATTGATAATCGGGTATTTATTGCCTATCAAAAAATGACCAGGTGTCAGCGGTTTGGATCGCATGACATTTGATACAGCTGTCGTGATTTCAGAATTGCTTCTATCTGTGTAGGAAAAGCATTTAATTCTTTGAACGTAAACTGCTGATTGCCAATTTATCGACCAAATGATACTTCGCTCTTTTAACCTCAGATTCCCACAGTTCTCCCAAGTGCGGGGAACGAGGAGGAAGAAATTTCCATTGGATTTCGTTTTGTTCAAAGTAATATGTAAAGTGCTCTCTTCCTATACGTGGCTCCTGCCACACGAACACGTTACTATGGACACCATTGATGCTAAATTCGGTTTAATCTCGGGCGCCAGATTTTTAACGTGGTTTGCTCCACGGCCCTTTGACCCTTAGTGTTAAGAGTTCCAGATAGCTTCAGATGGTGGTTACGGAAAAATCCAGGAGTCTTGTTGAATTTACTTTATTTAAACTGTCATGTAACTGGTACGGTCTGACACTATTTTCAGTGTCATAATGATGTATATTATGTATATATATATATAATGGGAGTTTTTTTGGGGATGTGACAATAATACCAAAGTGTACTCTTTTAAGAATTTAATCCGAGCTTTCGAACCACTATGTGTTCATTATCAAGGAATAATATATAAATGAGATTAAAGGTAAAAAAGGTGTATAAATGGTAATAAATTAAACATTTGTATAAAATAAAACTCAAAAAACAATATAATGTAAAATTTTTTTCTGAAAGATGTATAAAATATACATCTCATCCCCACGGAGATGCCTACCAACCAAACGCACCTCAAACTCGCCGTTACTCCTGCCTTGGAATCACTACCCTAGCATACTTCAAGACGGGCGGCGGTCCCTCACACAATCTCCGTCATCTTCTCCCTTCTATCACTCCTACCTCTCACATGCCATAACGAGTCCTTCTCTTTCCCTAATCATGCTCTCTACTACGCCGCTTATCTCCATCCATTCCTCCTCGCCCCTCAACATAATATCCACCATATTTTCCCAATACACTGTAATGTGTGTATCCGACTATGGATACTTGGTGCATTAGAAGTGTGGAAGGGCCTCTGACTAGGTGGTGTTGCCGGTCACTTGGTGTGTCATCTCACAGGAATAAAACAACTACTGGAATCATCGGGACATGTTCTCTTTATTACCTTACTTTACTATTATACATTAACTCACCTATTACTAGTATTAATTAGAATATTAATTAAAAAAGGATTACGATGAATAGACTACATTTAGAATAATTTAGAATGAATCAGAATGAATAAGAATGAATGTTAAATACTTTCGTTTAATATATTTATACGACGAGTCAAGTTCACCGTTTGTAAACATAAACAATTTTGTTTACACACTCTGAACTTGACATCATACGTGAGACCTTTCTGTTTTCATATATGTAAACGATTCATGCTATATCGACATTAGACTCCAGGGAATTTATGTCTTTAATCATAATAATACCATAATGATAATTTAAATAATTAATAAATAATATTTCGGCCAAAAGGCATCACACCTTCCCCTTTTACAAAAAGACTAAATTCCGTTGAGCTTCCTTCCCCCAATAAATAAATTTACAATTATCCTAAAAATAGATGATTATTAAATAATCTCATTAACCTATGGTAACATATATTTATAATCTAATGTACGTCCAAAAATTGTTTACGATAACTTAACTGTTTGTCTTGTTTATTTATAATCACTTAATGTTTTTGTTCATGATAACTTAATTGTTTATCTTGTTTATTTATAATCACTTAATGTTTGTGGTGACCTATTCGTAATTGTTTGTAAACACAACCGCACTTCGATACCACTTTACATTTTTTTTTTTAATTCATTTTACAATAAGGATGGATTCTGTTTTTGTGTATTTCTTTTATCACACCTGATTCTAATTTGACTTTACAGTTAACCTCACTCACCTCTGTGACTGTAAATGGACCTATATATTGAGATTCAAATTTGGTTCTATTTTCCCTCTTTACTAAAACTGAATCCCCTATTTTAAAATCAACTGGATTAGCTACCTTACTATTTTGACTTTGTCTACTAAGTTTATACTTGGTTAAATATTTCTCTGCTCTCTGATGAGCTACCTGCAGTTTATATTTTAACTCATTCTGATATTCATCAATATTATAGCATGGCTCAATGTCGTTCGTGAGATTCTCGGGTAAGTTAGCACGTCTCCCGAACAATAATTCAAATGGCGTATAACCATGATAAGAGCTTGGAGTCGTATTATAACAATAAGCAAATAATTTGCACCATTCATCCCAGTCATCCTTACTTTCATTTATAAAATGTCTCACATACTCATTAAGCGTTCTATGTAATTTCTCACAACCTCCTATAGATTGATGATGATATGCTGTCGAATAGTTATGACTAATATTTAACATTTTGGTTAAAGCATTGAATATTTCATTTTTATATTCTGTGCCCAAATCTGTCCTAATCTGTTTCATCAGACCGTAATTTGGTATGAAATTTTCAAAAATTCCACGAGCTATCGTGTTCGCTTCTTTGTTTTTAACTGGAATTATTACTGCATATTTCGTTAATTCACATAACATTGTGATGCAATAACGGTTACCATTTTCACTTTGTGGAAAAGGACCGACCGTATCTATATATGTTATATCCCATGGTTTTGCTGCTGTATTCGTTAATACAAATTCTTCTTTGTGATTATTTTTCGCTTTATTGACTTGGCACTTGTGACATTGCTTAATATATTTTCTCACATCTTTCTCCATGTTTTTCCATCTAAAATTCGCTCTTAATTTTTTCAATAGCCTGTTATTTCCTACATGACCTCCAAATAAAGGATCATTATGATAAGTTTCTAAAATCTGTTGCTTTTCTTTTTCTTCTTCCACCATCTTAGTTATATCGCAAATACATATTTGTACGTTTTTTAACGTATTGTTTCCTTTTTCCATAAACTCTTTTATAGTGCACTGTGTGGAAATAATATCATTCATATAAATTTTCATCCTTTTTATTCCATTTTTTACCGCTAGCTTATCAAGCTGAACTAACGTTTGACCTAAATCAAAGTTAATTATATCGGTATCAAATAAGGCTTGGGTAAATTTCATCCTGTTTTTGATCCGTATGTTCATCCTTAACGAAACACGGTTATTTTCAAATTGCAGAATTGGTAATTTATGCGCCTCTAAATTATTCAGTACTTTATATACTGCTGGCTTGCGAATATCTTTCTTTATTTCTGTGGAAACTATTTTATCTTCTCTTGTAGGCTGAGCTTTATTCTGACGAGTTTTTGACCTCGTTATTGCTAAAACGTGAGCATTGTCAATGTACAAGTCTTTTAATTCATTCACGGATATCCTTGAAATGCTGTCCGCATAATTTGAATTCCCTTTCAAATATTGTATTTCGAAGTTGTATTCTTCTAGGTCTAGTCTAATCCTTGTAAGTTTCGAAGTTGGTTCTGTCATCGAAAAAAGATGTGTTAACGGCTTATGATCCGTTTTCACAATAAAATGTGGAGAGCCATATAAATAGCACTTAAAATGATTAATTCCCCAATGGATAGCTAACAATTCTTTCATGATTATAGGTTTATTTAATTCGCTTTTCTTAAAACTTCGCGATGCATAAGCTATAGGTAGATCTATACCTTCATATTCCTGGCTAAGTATTGCAGAACACGCAATATTTGAAGCATCTGTTGTCAATATAAATTTTTTATTGAAATCTGGATATTTCAGAATAGGCGGCTGAATTAATGCCGATTTTAGTATTTGGAATGATTTTTCGCAGTCTTCTGACCACTCGAATTTTACATTTTTCCTAGATAATTTATTGAGAGGTATGCATATTTCAGCGAAATTGGGAATGAAACGTCTGTAATAGTTACAGAATGCTACGAACCTTTTAGATTCTTCTGAATTTTTGGGAACTGGATACTGCTCAATGACTGAATATTTTGCCTTGTCGGGTAGAACCCCTTCACTAGACAAATTGTGTCCTAAATATGTTACTTCTCGTCTGAAGAATTGACATTTTTGTGGATTTAATTTAAGGTTGAATTTCCGACATGTGCTAAACACCCTTTCGAGATTACTTAAATGATGATTTTCTGACATCCCTATTACAACTATATCATCCATATAAAGAAGTGCTTTTTCTGGAGTTAATCCTGAAAATGCTATAGATATCATCCTTGAAAAACTATTTGGACTTATATTTAAACCAAATGGTAATCTTGTATACTGAAAGGAACCTTTTTCTGTGCTAAAAGATGTATATTTCCTTGAAGACGGTTCTAAGGGAATTTGATGAAAACCTGACATAAGATCTATGACTGAAAACCATTTCGACCTCCCTAGCTGATCTAAGATCGAATCTATTCTAGGTAATGGAAATTTATCTGTGACTATTTTCTTATTTAATTGCCTGAAATCTATGCAAAGTCTCCAAGATTTCTCTCCATTGATTGCCTTTTTGGGAACAAGTAAAACTGGACTGTTATAATCTGAGATTGAAGATTCAATTATACCTTGATCTAATAACTTTTGGACCTGATCGTTAAGTTCTGAAGATTGAGAATGTGGCGTGCGATAATTTTTAATATATACCGGAGTATCATCCTTTACCAATAGCTTTTGCTCATAAAAATTATTATGCGTTAAAATGTCATTTTTTAAAGCAAAAATATCTGAAAAATTCTCACAAAGATTTATTAGCTTATCCCTAACGTATTCTGGTACCTCTAAATTCAATGTTTTTCTTAATTCTTTCATCCTATTCTTACTTTCATTCGTCACAGCATATACATGAAATAAATTTAAATCCAATATTTTAATGTTATTTGTATTTATCGACTTGCTTTCATAATTTGTATTTAAAATTCTGACATAAGGATTAGTTTTTGATATAATAGATCTTGCTATAAATATTCCTGGTAATAATTCTTGTTGCTCGACAACTTTATTCTGTCTTAAATTTTTGAAACTTTCTACCAACCGATAGACTTCACATCTAGGCGGTATTGCTATAGTATCGTATTCAGGATTATCAAAAATTTCTAATGTTACTCTATTCCTGGATTTGCAATCTATGTATAATTTTAATTCTGAATAATCTAAAATACAATTATAATTTCTTATGAAATCCCTACCTAGAATTCCATTCGTAGGTATAGGAAATTCCTCTTTCACTACATGAAAACAATGTCTAAATGCTACACCCTTAATAAAAAGAAAAGTTTCTATTGTACCCAAAGTTTTAATTTCTCCCTGAGTTATTCCTTTAATGTTTAAGATTTGTGTTGTTTTTATTAAGTGATGTGGAAAATTATCTGAAATTTTTAATAACGATATATCTGCACCTGTATCTAATATAAAAGTATCTATATTATCCGATATGTCAGTTTTAATTTGCACAAAGTTTGAAAGAGTTAAATCAAAGTTATAAATATAACGATTATTGTTAAGCAAGTTGTTTAAAATTTTGGATTTTTCACCTTTCTTTTTCAAAACCCCAATTCTTTTTGTTCGTCTTCCTCTCTACTTTCTTCACTTTCACACATTCTTACATTCCTATAATTATTGTTGAACCTATTGGTAGGTCTTTCTCTATACTCGTTTGAACTACCTTTATATCCCTTGAATCTCCTTTCTCCTTGATTCTCCTGAAATCTCCTATTATTGTCATAGTTACCTTTCCTATGAAAGTTATTTTCTCCATTATGATTAGCATAAGAATTTCTTCGCTGAGGAAAATACCTATTTCCCGACCAAAACTTATTCCTATCTGCCTTATAATGCAGAACACTCTCTGTTGACTGATTGTTTCCCCCATTGATGGAAAACAGTTTAGTCATCACCTCTTGTGGTGTCGTAAAATTTCCAGCTGCTATAACGGTTTTTATCCGTTCTGAAGCTGCGTTGTCTAACAATGATTTTACTGCTGCTTCTGTAGTATACTTTGTTGCTAAGTGTACTGGCATTCCTTCTGCCAAATACGCGGCTTGTAAACTTTCAGTCAGTTTCTCCATTTCGGAAGCATATCCGACGAGATCTTTATTATTTTGCCTTAGTTTACTTAGTTTGGCACTTATCAAACTAGTGCTGTCTCCTCTGAGTCCTTTCTTAAGTGTATCGACTATTTCTCTCAGAGAATTCTCAGTAGTAATCAAAACCCTGGCTTTTCCAGTCAGTCTTGTTTTCACGAATAACACAGCATTTCTCTCATGCTCTGCTGCGTATACTTGAAGTAAGCTAACCGCATCTACAAAAGACAGTAGTTTGCTTGTATCTCCATTAAACTCGTTTGGTAATATCTTACCAGCTAAATTGAAAAAATCATTCATACTTAATGCCATTTTATCTTTGCTTGTTGCTTCTAATACCTCTTTACTAATTAAATTATTACGCGTAATTAATTGAGACGGAATTTTATACCGACAATCTAACACTTGAAATGCTTTCTCTACCTTATCTCTGATTTTGTCAAAATATAAAATGCATGTATTCTGCTGATCCTCGT
>CAJUYH010004130.1:0-28589 GCA_910591685.1 Galerucella tenella | reverse complement strand
ATATTGTGGAGTCATTAAAAAACAATTAGTTTCATTTAAAACCATATAAACAATTCTGTTTACACACTCTGAACTTGACATCATACGTGAGACCTTTCTGTTTTCATATATGTAAACGATTCATGCTATATCGACATTAGACTCAAGGGAATTTATGTCTTTAATCATAATAATACCATAATGATAATTTAAATAATTAATAAATAATATTTCAGCCGAAAGGCATCACAACACCGTCTCTCCCAGTTCTCTCCCAGTTCATTTTCCAATGGATAGGACCGTGACAGTACTGCTGCTGCTAGTCCACCCACTGTCCTGAACGCCTGCATCACCCTCAGAAGTATCCCTCTCTGCACCCGCAGCAGTGGTCTAACCCTCGCATTCACCCCTGCTTTCTCACTCTACACTTCCGCGCCATAATGCACACTCTGCTCTAGCGTCCTACCAATTATCCTCCTTTTCCACTCTTCCGGTCCTTTCACATCATCCATTTATCTTCCCAGCCATGCTGCCCTTACTTTTGCCTTCTGTGCAGACTTCAACATATGGGTTTTGAAGGATAATTGGCCATCTATCCACACCCCCAGATATTTTACCGCTTCCTCCATCCGAATTTTCTTTTCCTTTACCATCACCCCCACTTCCCTTGCCTTGCTCCGCCCCTTCACCGGCAGCCTCACCGTCTTATCCTCAGCCACTTCCAGTCCACACCGCTCTATCTTCTCCACAATCTTCCTACACATCCTCTCTGCCTTTCTTCCTATCTCCACCTCTCCCTTTGCCGTACATATCAGACAAATATCGTCCGCATACACCGTAATCTCACATCCCTCTTCACCTGCTATCCCACAAACTTCATCAAACACACCTCCAAAGCGTCGGTCCCAGAACCGAGCCCTGGGGCACTCCAATCTCCGTCCCATACCTTCTCCCCCTATTTTCCACTATCGCGTGCCCTGTCAGGTAGTCCTCTACTAGATATACTAGCCCCTCCCCTACTCCGAGCTTTGTCAACGCGCTCAACACCGCCCATCTACTGACACTGTGAACGCGTTCCCCACGTCGAAGAACACAAGCAGGACCAATTTCTTATTTCTACAGCTACTCTGCCTAGCCCTTTGCACCAAGTCCACCACCCTGCCCAGCGCTGAGATGCATGACTTCCCTTCTACAAACCCATGTTGGTTTTCCCCAAAACCCCCATTCCTATCAACTTCCTCCTCAATCCTAACCTTTATTATCCCCTCCATCAATTTACCCAATCCACACAGCAGGCTGATGGGTCTGTAGTCACCCGCCCGCTTCCCATCCCTACCCGTCTCCTTCACAGGGATCACCCTGGCCACCTTCCACTTTCCCGGGAACTCTTCCTCTCTCAGTATCCTGTTGAACAGTTCCAAAAAGTACTCCCCGTTGTCATCCAACAGCCTCTCCACCATATCACCTCGCATGTCATCTATCCCTGGGGCTTTCGTTACCTTAACAATTCTCCCCCCCTCCTCTACTTCCCACTTCTCTACCAGCCTTATCCCTCTCATTTACTTTATCCCCCTAGTATTCTGGGCTTCCCGAATGCTGCCCTAGTACGTACGTTTTTGAATACATTACCGCACTAGTGCGATAATAATCAAGAAAAATATTAATACCAGAATTAAATATTTATTTTATATTATCTAGTTCATGGTACATATAATTGATAAGGGATGAAGGCTTCTGTATCTTGCTTAGCTCGTTAAAATATATAACAGTGCTTTTTCACTACTCATGTTTCCAACCAACACACTTATGTGAATACACGACTCGGCCTACGGCCTCGTCTTGCAAACTTCACATGCGTGCGTTAATAATGTCCATATCCCACTAATGACGTGATATAACTATAAATAACTATTAACTATCTAATTTCAAATTTACAACACGGATGAATCAAATATCGGTCCTTCAGTTAATAGGTCACGGTTGATAGCGAATAAAACAGGAATACAATCATTTAGTACTCTGTGATCTATTTCATTTCTGAATCTACAGGGATAAGCAAAATAATGGGGAGAATATAGTGACGGAAGTAACGGTCGAGGCCGGTCAGATTATCAAATACAGCTCAAATAGGCCAGGTTATCCAATGAGCTAAGCCTCTTCCAAGTTCGGGAAACCCTTTGGATTCAAAGGAGACACGGAAAGCTACTTATGCGACAAGCAATAGTAAAATATAATGATCCAAAGAACGGTGATAGAACGACTAAATCTGCTGGTTAATTGAACAAGTTGTGGCTGAGCCTCTTGCAAGTTCAAGAAACCCTTCGGATTCAATGGAAACACGGTATAAACAAGTTTCTAATAAAATATAATGAGCCACGAAACAGACGTCCAAATCTGCCGGGTAATTGAACTAATTGTGGCTAAGCCATACTACCGTAACCCGCGAAAAACGAACTGGGAAACATATAATGCAGAACTAGTTAACAGTTTAGACCGAACGATGGTAAAAATTAAGAAGACAACAGACCTAGAGATAGCAGCAGACCTAACACAGGAAGCAATTATCTCAGCCATTTTGTAATTTCTTGGGAAAGTAAACCACAATATTTTTAAATTCTTTATGTCAACGTTTCGGTAGCGTTCCAGCTACCGTTGTCAAGAAAAAATAAGTAGAAATTAATTTTTATCCCTAACTGACACAACAGAAAAAATTTGACAACTAGACAATCAAAAATTATTTTGAAGTTCAAGACTGCAAAATTTTGTTATCAAATTTTTATTAAGGTCCATTCATAGTAGATACCATATCTGTGGCAAAATGTGAAATGAAATATTTCATTTTATGACATTCCAACGATATGATAGTCTACTAGAAATGACAACGGTAGCTGAAACGCTACCGAAACGTTGAAATAAAGAATTTAAAAATATTGTGGTTTACTTTCCCAAGAAATTACAAAAAGAATGAATAATATACCACAAGGAACATACAGAAGACAATTATCTCAGCGTTTGAAAACAACTGCCCAACGGTGAGGAAGAAATCCAACAGGAATGTGCCCTGGTGGAAAAATGAACTTGCCGAAAAACGGAGACAGTTGAGAAAGAAGTTTAATAGAACTAAAGAAAATTCAGAAGAATGGACGGATTATGAGAGGGCCCTAACTGAATACAACAAACTGGTAAGGAGAAAGTCAAGAGAGACTCCTGGAGGAGGCACTGTGAGGAGATAGAACAGACTCACGAGTGTGCCAGACTGCAGAAGATTCTCTCCAAGGACCCTAATCAGACCATACACGTTATCAAAAAAGATAACGGACAATACACGGGAAATGGGAAAGAAACCATGGAAGAGCTACTTAAGGTACACCTCCCTGGATCAATATCTACCATGCCACCGCAGAACTCTCCAGCGACAGAACTGGATCGACCACGATGGGCATCCAGGATAGACTGGCGAACAGCGAAGGCAGTGGTAGATGCGGAAAAGACAAAATGGGCTATTAACAGCTTCAAACCATATAAATCACCGGGACCAGACGGGATTTATCCTATCCTACTCCAAGAAGGAGGCAACACACTGCACTACAGGGTAAGTAAATTGCTCAGAGCTAGCCTAGCTCTAGGGCATATTCCAAGAACCTGGCAACGCATCAGAGCTACATTTATACCAAAACCTGGGAAATCTGGACAGGACACGGCTAAAGCTCTAAGACCAATCAGTCTAATGTCATTTTTGCTGAAGACTCTTGAGAAACTTCTCGACAGACATATCAGAGACGGTATACTGGCTACAAGACCAATACACCGAGATCAATATGCCTACAGAAAGGGAAAATCAACCGAAACAGCATTACATCAACTCATAAAAAGGGCCGAATACCTGCTGGAAAACAAAGAGGTATTGCTCGCAGCCTTTTTTGATATAAAAGGAGCTTTTGACACCTCCTATGAATCTATAGCTAAGGCGACGAGGAATTCTGGGATCGATGCCACGAGCTGCAGGTGGATAGACTGCATGCTCAGAAGAAGGCTCATAGAATCAACTCTGATGGGGGAGACAATGGCCGTACGTGCAACCAGGGGCTGTGTGCAGGGGGGAGTACTATCCCCGCTGCTGTGGAACCTGGTCATGGACGGGCTCATCAGAACCCTACACAGAGACGGATTTAACACCATAGGATATGCAGATGACCTGGTAATTCTATCCCAAGGTAAATTCAACAGTACAACCAGAGACAGACTCCAGATGGCTTTAAATGTAGTAACAGGCTGGACTGTAAAAGAAGGGCTACGTATTAGTCCTTCGAAAACACAGATAATTGCGTTCACCAGAAGAAGGAAAAGGGAAGGACTTGGCACTCTGACGCTTCAAGGTGAACCAATAGGATTGTCGGATGAAGTAAAATATCTTGGTGTTATCCTAGACCCAGGCTTAACTTGAAACCGACACCTCCAGCACGTGATCAAGAAAGCAGAGGTGGCCTTCATGTTTGCCAGACGCACTTACGGCACTAAATGGGGACTCAGACCCAGCATGGTACACTGGATGTACAAAATGGTGGTTATTCCCAGGATCACATATGCATCTCTGGTATGGTGGCCAAAGATCAGACAATCCTCTGCTATGCTAAAACTAAGCAAGGTCCAAAGACTTGCATGCATTGGCATTACAGGGGCAATGAGGATTACTCCTACAGCGGCACTGGAGACAATGCTAGACTTTCCTCCGCTACATTGTGTCATAATGTGCGAAGCAAGGGCAGCACTAACCCGACTGGAAAAAGCATCAGACCATGACGTGGCACATGGGAGAGGACACACAGAGACAAGGCATGTGGATGATGACATTTTCAAAATGCCAACAGGCCACATGACCACCAAATATATATTTCGCAAGAACTTCGAGATTGTCATCAAAGATCGAAAGGAGCTTGAGGAAGAGAACGCACCACCACTTAGTAGAGCGAATAAACTGATCTGGTATACAGACGAATCAAAAAATGAACTCGGCACCGGAGCGGGCATATATAGCAAGACGAGCAAATATGAAGGGATCGTCTTGCTTGGCAAATACGCTTCTGTATTTCAAGCAGAGGTCTATGCAATACTTGCATGTGCAAGGGCTAATAATATGAGAGCCTACAACAACAGGCAGATCAGGATCTACAGTGACAGTCAAGCCGCCCTTAAAGCACTTCAGAGCTATAGGGTGACATCTCGGCTAGTATGGGAATGCGGCGAAGAACTTAGAAGTCTGGCGACTCGGAACAGTGTAACACTGGAGTGGGTCCCAGGCCATAAAAGAATCGCAGGCAATGAAAAAGCTGACGAACTCGCATGAGTAGGATCGTCAACTCTGATGAACGGACCCGAACCTGCTGTGGGCATCCCCAGATGCTTAACGAGGTCATGGTTAAAAGGGTGGTTGAAAGAACAACACAATAAACACTGGAAGAATACGACCAGGCAAATACATGGGAAGAAATTCATAAAAGAACCATCAGAAAAAGTGGCGAAAGAACTGCTCTCAATGAGCAGGAACAAACTATGCACCATAACGGGGCTACTTACGGGACATTTTCCCACAAAGAAGCACCTAAACAAAATAGGGCTGTACAACGGAGACCTTACATGCAGAAGATGCAAAAAGGATACCGAAACAGCTCTGCATATACTATGCAACTGTGAGTCGCTGGACCACAGAAGGCAGAAACTGTATGGTACACCCCAAATGACTCCAGAATACTTCTACAACCAACCAGCAAAGAACCTGTATGAGCAGGGAACGGAATGGCTGAATAGGTTGTAGTCAGAACACTAGGAGTATCCACAATAAGCCCAGGAGGCTGAGGTGGTACCGGCGAAGGGACGGCTCCCGAGAAAAAAAAGCCTCTTGCAAGTTCAAGAAACCCTTCGGATTCAATGAAGACACGGGAAGTTACTAATAATATATAATGAGCCACAAAACGAACGTCTGAATCTGCCGGGTAATTGAACAAGTTATGGCTAAGCCTCTTGCAAGTTCAAGAAACCCTTCAGATTTAACGTTGAGACACGGGAAGTTACTAATGCGACAGTAATAAAATGTAATGCTGAAAGAACAGTTTAAACCTGCCGGTTAATCGAACAAGTTGTGGATACTCCTCTTGCAAGTTCGAGATACCCTTTGGATGTACTATGAAAAACTATTATTTAAACAATGAAATAAATAAATTGGCCTACGAGATGATGAAAGAACGGTTTAAATCTGCCGGTTAATCGAACAAGTTGTGGTTAAGCCTTTTGCAAATTCGAGATACCCTTTGGATTTGAAAAAAATACTAAAAAAACTATCATAACCTACTAATCCGGAAATAAAATTGAAGAGTTTGAAAAGGTAGCTTATTATCGGCGCACAAAGTAAAAATATAGAACGAGAATAGAATTAAAACGATCTAATTTACCTAAATATGTCGGGTATATAAAAGAAATAAAATCGTTCACTTAACAGAGAACCGGCGAATAATCAATATCCTCTAAATTAAACTTCCATCGTAAAAATAAAATCCAATTGGAAATTTTTATCGTTCCTTCACACAAACAAAAAAAACCTACTTAACAAAAGAAATTTTCAACCAACAAAAAAAATCAATGGTCAAATAAAATTTCAAAGAAATTGCTCTAATCATACAGTAAATTTTGAAAATAGCCTTACCTTCTAAATTGAACGTTTCGGTACGGCACTACTTCTTATCGGCTTCACAGAATTTTCAATTTCTAAACTTTATTCCGGAGAGAAAAGAGCTGAGACACAGATCATCCACAGCTAGAGACCTTATTCTCCAATTTATAATCTTATTCCTTCCTACGATTTCGGCCTTAGCAGTGGTGAAATTCATATAATTACAACAAAAATTTTTACATATACTGGACGGCTTTCGGAATTGATTGAATAGTATATATACCAAACGTCCTTTCCGATTGAAAAATTTCAACTTTGGAAACGACTAAATTTTATGATTAAAAACAAATTTGCGTATCTCCGGACTAATACTGAAAATACAATATAACGGTAATAATAAAAAAATCAATTCGGTAACAGAAAGGGAATCGGAAAGTGAGTAACGAGCTATATAAAACCAAGTGGTGATATCAAATACGATACAAAAAAACTTGAATCAATGCCAAAAAATAACTCGTTACACACCCAATTTTCTTCGGTAAAAAAAATTAATGAACGAAAGTCTAACTGGACAGGTTCAGACGGACTAGATCAGCTTCTCTACTCTTAAATTCTTCAGGCTACCTGTCCGAACTGTATAGATTGCTGTCTTTTGGTCCCTTCATTGTTGAAATAATGGAAAATTACTCCTGTTGTCGCAGTAAGCTTACCTATTTTGTGTTTAATTTTTTCCACTCTTCTTTTTTTTTTTTTTTTTTTCATAATGGTGAAGTTCAGCGGTTCTTCCAGATTGGTATAGTTAGGGTAATTACATTTAATAAATATTTCACATGGAAGTGCAGCGGTTTCTTCAACTAGATATAGGTGGTATAAGTGTGCTGAATATATACCTACTTCATGTTCTCTTAATTATTTGTTAAATTCGTTGCCTCTCCTTCCTTAATTTTCTCCTCATTTACTATTAAATTTAGCAGGTGTTTGTTTTGATAGCCGATCTGTCATACTTAGAACCTCGTATGTTTGTCTAGTACGTCGAGTGTGAATAGAGGAGTTCAGTCTAAGGTCAGTGTGGCCAACAAAAAGTGGTTTTTCTGACAAGAATGACAGTTAATGTCTACCCCTTAGAACATAAGATTTTTGCATGTTTTTGATTATTGCGAACATCTATATTGCTTTATTAATAGTATATTATATACCGCGGGACTGAAGTAGTACATTTAATCCTGAAGGATTAAATGTACTTCAGTCGCAAGGTATATACGATACTTTTCGTACTTCCGGTATGATTTTATTAATTATTTCAATAATTTCAATCAGTTTTTTCTCTCTTCAACTCATTTAATAAACTGTCTTTAAAATAAGTTACCATAGTAACATTGCGTTGTGACAGTTATAATTTAGAAACATTGCCATTACTAGTGTCATTGTAAAGAAACAGTTACCTGCTGCATTAACCCAGGAAAGACTGGTCAATATGACGAACTGTCACAATATTAATTTGAATATTAACGTTAATTACCATTCTAATTAATTATATTTTTCAATAAAATATCCCTTAAATTCGTTTGTTTGTGATTTAATCGTTCCGGGAGTTTCGTCAATATTTAATCCCGGAGGGATTAAATGTGACACTTTAGTACCTGTCACAAGGGAGTGAAGTTGTCACTTTAGGCCCGGAAGTACGAAAAATAATGAATACACCCCCGAAGCGTAAATCTTGGAATTTAAAATGACTTTTTAGCTGAATACACAGCACATCGGTGGCCAAAAATTCCAGAAACTCTTGTCATGTCACCATTTAATTTCTGTTATTCTGTCACTGGTTATGTCAAATGTCAGTTATATTCATTTTTGTTGATATTCGTTTAATGTGTATGTCCATTTCGCTTAGATTTTTGTAGCATTTCTAGTTAGGTGGATCTCTATTCTTCTAATTACTTTTTCCACTGACATCTGACATAGCTAGTGACAGATAACAGAAATGAAATGGTGACATGCCAAGAGTTCCTAGAACTTTTTGCCACCGATGTGCTGTGTATTCAGCTAAAAAGTCATTTTAAATTCCAAGATTTACGCTTCGGGGGTGTATTCATTATTTTAATAAAGCAGTATAGATGTTCGCAATGATAAAAAACATGCAAAAATCTTATGTTTTAAGGGGTAGACATTAACTGTCATTCTTGTCAGAAAAACTACTTTTTGTTGGCCACACTGATCTTGGACTGAACTCCTCTATTATGTCCATTTCTGTCGTGCTGTATTTTGCGATCGTTTTATGTTGTGGTTGTGTTGAGTTTTTCGCGTGACGTTGATGTCTGTGGTCAGAGGTTAGCCGTATGTTGCAATCGTAGTCCGCTGCTAGTTGCTTACAGCGGTCTTCGCCAATTGACCGAATATTTTCTAGATAGGGTTATTGATATGTTCTTTTTACAGGACTTTGATCAAGCTATTGGCGTCGTGAAAGATCCCCTTACACCCTACTCGGAACTTGCTCTGTGTTGACATTGGTGTAGTTCAGAGTGCACACCATGTTAGTGGTGACTTTTCGACTCTTAGGTATCGTGACAGGGGGATATTACGGCGAGAGCTTATTTTCCCCACTCTAATCTTCCCACCACGTCAAATTTAGTAGTTGAGGTGTGCATGCGCCCAAGCAGCCTTTAACATTCTATTCGATGTGACTGAATGTGAGCAGATTGGCACAGTTGGTAGGGTACTGAGCTCACAACTCAGAGGTCGTAGGTTCGAAACCCGGTTTGGACCTGGTTTTTTTTTGAGTTTATTCATTTCTTATTTTCTGACATTTTAATACATAGTAACACTTTGATCAACTGGGTTTGGGCCTGGGTTTTCTTGTTTTTTTTTAGTTTTCTATTTCTAATTTTCTGATATTTTTATACATAGTTACACTTTGATCAACCGGGTTTGGGCCTGGGTTTTCTTGTTTTTTTTTAATTTTCTATTCCTCATTTTCTGATATTCACATATTTACTTCAATATTGTTATGTTACTACTAAATTTGGCAACGTTGGAATCGAGTCCGGAAAATAAGCTCTCGTGATATTACGGTGTTCTGTGGGGTGGACATTTTGGCTTTGTCGCAGAAAAAGGACAATAATCTTTGTGGCTGATCGACAAGAATTTTCATTTTTCTAATGGCCATTGTAGTCATCCTCTGCGGATTTTCATGATTCTTGTTTTATAACGTCAGTGGAGTTGTGGGCTGTGGTTATTTTTTTGTGGAATAATAGTTTTTTGGAAAATACTCTACTTTTGGTTTGAGGTCCACTCCACCCCTTGTGAAGGGATTTATTACACCCACGCCAAGCACAGATTTTGATTGTTTGGGGATGCCGATGTCCTTGTTGCCTCAATGGTACCTACGTTGGACGAACCCAGAGAGAAGACAAGCAAATTAAAACCCTTGTAAAATAAATGAGGATCTTATACATTGAATTTGCACCTAGTACACACTATTATCAAGAAAATTATTAGAAGATTATGTTACATCTGAGCTTCCAGTGCTGGCAGATATTATCAAAGGCACTATCATGTCATCCATTATTCCATCCAGTGTGGACATTTTTTGTTCTTCCTTAATGCCATGCTGTATACATTTCTGCCAATTTGTAGGAGTTACATTTTCAACTGCTCTCAATAATAGGCCTTTGACATCTGCCAACTTAAGTTTTGCCAAGTTGTGTTTTTAGCTGCCACCTCATTCTTTATTTGTGTCCATATCAATTCAATGGGATTTATAAACTCACGATGGTACGGTGGCAGACGTAATACAACTTTGTTGGATGCTTTTGCCATTTCTTCGACAACATATACAAATTATGGTTATCTTTATGTTGTCGGATTAGGTATAAGAGTTCACACCTTCTCATATTCACATCAAATTGTATATTTTTAGTTTTCAACCATTCCTGCATTTCAGCTTCCCTTGATGACGAAGAAGGAATCTTTTCAACTTTTCGGCTATGATATGCTGCATTATCCATCACAATCACCGCATTATCAGGTAACTTTGTCAAAAATGGAATGAACCAATTCTCAAATACCTCTGCGTTCATTTCGTCATGGTAATCTTCCATTTTTTTGCCTTCAAAAACTAATCGTGCATTTCCTACGAAAACTTCTTCAGAACCAGCATGTAAATTTATAAGGCGTCTCCTTTTCCTGTAGAAGTTCTCAGGCCGGTAGATAAATCTTCATTAATCGCCTGACGACTACTGGTTACACTCTGGTCCACATATTTTTCCCCCTAGTATGACCTTCATTAGTCCAAGTTTCATCCAAGTGAAAGATTGGCCTTTTTTTTTCTCTATATTGTTTTATAGATCTTAAATAGTTCAACCTCCATCGACAGATATCGTCACGCTCTATCAGTATACTTTTACGATTTCTCTTCAGATATCTAAAAATTATTAAAAACTATTTGTTCATACATATTTATTATGTATTGTTTTTCTGACATTCCTAAATGGCCTAAGCTTAGCCGTTTTCGTGGTTTTGGCGGACTATGCGAATAACTGGTACTTGGAGTAGAGGGATCCATAATTGCAGAAATTCAACACAGGAGTTCTGAAATGGACTATTTTAGCGTAATAGAGTGGAAAACTAAGTAAAAATGATAAAATAACAAGGAAACGAAAACGATGATGAAAACAATATAATTTCTATGACAGAGCTGTCAATTATCAGGAGATGTCAATGTTGAAAAGTGTTGTTTGAAACTGGGCGAAATCTGACCAATCAGAGGTCTACAGAATTGCCAACTTAATTTCAAATAACTCCTCCTGGTTTTTAAATAAGGTATAGTATACAGTAAAAACCGAAATCATAGAGATAAATATTCAATTACAATGGAACTCTGATAAGTTAATGATACGAAGGTAGACGAAGGTCACATCTTATTTAAGTGCGACGTTGCCAGAGTGGACAAATCGACTAAAGTTCACCGGAAAATAGAAGACATGGAAGAAATCAAACACATGTTTAGCAGTATACAGGAAAACATGAAAAAGATGGGAAGTATACAAGAAAATATGAAGAAAATGGATGAGAAATGGGAGCTATTAAGTATGCAAGAAATGAAATTGTTAAAAGAAGATAATGAACGCTTAAAGAATCAAATACAAAATGACGAAAGAAAAATAGATACATTGGAATGAGAAATAAGAAAGAAAAATATATTTATTGAGAAATTACAGGAAAATGAAGACGAGAAAAAAAAAGATACAGAAGGAAAAATTCTGTTGGTGATTGAAAAAATGGGGATAGAAATTAACGAAGAAAACGACATAAAAGAAGTAAGAAGAATTGGAAGACAAGAAAATGAGAAAAACAGACCAATTCTTGTTAAACTACTGAAACAAAAAAAAATGAAATCCTGAAAATGCCAATAAGCTACAAGGCACTGAAACATGGCTGGATCAAGACTATCCCCAGAAAATAGTTCAGGAAATAAGACACCCAACTCCGCTGTTAAAGGATGCAAGACAAAAAGGGCTAAAAGCATTTTTAAGACATAATAAACTAATCATAAATAATAGAGTATATACAATAGAGGATGTGAACGTTGATGGGAATATTGACTGGAAAAGGGACGTCGAAAGAATGAGCTCGAGTAAAAGATCACCAATTGCAGAAGAGCAGCTAAAGAAAACAACAAGGAACAGGACAGATAAAAATAATGATATAATTAACGTAACGCGAGAAAACAACAACCTCGACATACTGTTTTGGAACTGCCAGGGCATAAGCACGGTTAACGACCTAGAGGTGCAGGAGCTGAACTATCTCCAAAAATTCCTAATAATTGGTCTCGTCGAAACTTGGATTACCTCATCTGGACTCAATCTAACACAAATATTTACGAACTATGATATTTATCACTGTCAAGCTATCAGGTAAAATCAAAGTGGCCGGGACAGTGGAGGTATTTTGCTTCTCGTATCAAAAGTTATTGTTGCTTCTAGTGATATAAATGTAATGGTTATATGTAACATGTGGATATTCATAAGATTTTGTATTAATGGTGTGTGGATCATTTTAGATATTGTATATTTAAAACCTGGGTTGGATGACTATGTATGTGTAGAATTATCAGAAGAAACCATGAGGGATATAACTACAAAGTACCCAGGCGATCAGTTTTTTGTCTGCGGTGGTTTCAATGCGAGAATAGGTTGCTATAAAGGTTCTGGTAACGTTCATTCTCAAGACAACGATTTCCCATTGAAACCACGAGATTCAATGGAAACGGTGGTCAATCGGCGATGAACGCTACTTACTGAGGCCTTAGAAAACCTCAGCCTTTTTGTACTGAACAATATATTTGAGGACTACAATGGTAATTTTACATATATCGGACGGGCTGGCAACAGTGTCATCGACTTAGTCTGGGCAAGCTATAATAATAAAGACATCATCTCTAATTTTTTTTGTCAGGTATTATCTCATATCATCTGAGCTGTGTACTGACACTGCTAATAAGGCACAAGATAAAATCTAAAATAATCAATAGCAGTCTTGATGAAATAATCATAAGATGGGATCCATTAAAGGCAAATGCGTATAAAAATATTATATCTGTAATTTGAACACACATCAAATTCAGTGGACAATCTTGATAAACAACTGAATACAGCGATAATAAAATTCCTTGGCATGGAGAAAACCATGAGATACCGCGCAAATAATACATACAGATCTAAGCCGTGATTTGACCAAACTTGTGGAAAAACCAATAAAATGTTAAGTAAAATTAAGAAAAATCTGATGAAAAATAAATTTAAAAAAGTGCAGTCTTAGAATATATCGATTTAAAAGAGGAATATGAAAGATAAGTGAGAAATAAAAAATTAGATTATGAAAAAGACATAAGAAATAAACTTGAGGACATTACAAATCCAAACGAATTTTGGAAACAATCCAAGTCGAATAAAAAACAAAAGGAAAGGTCGGATATCGATATGAATATAATGATAAAATACTATGAAAACTTTCACACCCTCCAACATAATATAAAAATACAATAGTACATCCATATTTTCACCTATTCCGAAATTATACATGATTTAAATGAAATGAAAAACAATGAAGCTCCGGGAGAAGATAATATACCTAGCGAGTTCTACCAGGTTTTTGTATCGAATGGATTACATACATACATATTGGCTTAACACCCCCGAGGGGGTAGCGCCGCTTTAAAAAGCTCTCTAAATCCTTTTTTTGGGGGTGGATCAATCCCCTTTTCTTCCTTCATTTTCTTATATTTTTTCGGCAATCTGACGCCATTTCTTTCAATCTTTTGTTTTTTCCTTCCACTGCCTTATTCCTATGCTATTGAGGTCACTTATAACTTCCTGTAACCACGTAGCTTTAGGTCTTCCTCTCCTCCGCTTATCACAAGGTTTCCATTCCATCATTGCAAATATTGTTGACTTTGTACCTGCCCTCCATATGTGTCCCAACCATTTTATTCTCTGTTCCTCAATTTTTTGCACTATATCTTTTCCTATTTCATGTGCCAATTCTATGTTTGTTCGTTTTTTATATTCATCTCCAGCTTTTTTCATTCCTAATATCATTCTCAATATCTTACGCTCTTGTATTCTCAAATCTTGATGATGTTTTTTCGTCATTGTTAACGTTTCTGATCCATACATGTATACAGATCTTATAATTGTTTTATATACCCTCATTTTCGTCTTCTTACTTATTAGTTTGCTTCTTAACAGCTTTTTATTGGAATGGAATGCTCTATTTGTGGCTGCTATTCTTTCTTTTATTTCGGTTCCTTTGTCTCCGTCATTAGATATTGTTATACCCAAGTATTTCATTTTATCTACCTCTTGAAAATTATAATTTCCAATCTTAATATTCCTATATTCACACTTCTTTTTGATTCTCAATAGCTTTGTTTTATCCTCATTTATTTTGAGACCAATTTTTCTCCTTCTTTCACTATTTCTTCTAGCATTTCTTCCATAATTTTCCTATTTTTTGTCACTAGCGCAACATCATCAGCGTATGCTATTATTTGACCTCCCTTTGTTCTCAAGTTTCCTTTACTTATCTTTTTTAATACATAATCTAGGGCCAAATTGAAAAGTGTCGCTGACAATGAATCGCCCTGTTTGACTCCTTTGTTGTATTCAAATTTTCTTGTTGTTCCTTTCTGGGTTTTTATCTCCGCTACTGTTTTTGCGAAAGTCATTTTTATCAATCTTCTCAGCTTATCGCATACCCCCAATTCTTTTAATGACTTTATTAATTGATTTCTCCGGATTGAATCGAAAGCTTGCTGAAAGTCTATAAATAGAATTTCAAAATCAATATTGTATTGGTTAGCCTTTTCTATGATCTGTTTAAGTATATGTATAGCATCTGTCGTAGATCTTCCTTTCCTAAACCCATATTGGTATTCTCCTGCTACCCCTCCTGTCTCGTGTAATCTCCTTTGTATAATTGTTGATGTTATCTTATAAACTGTGTTAAGTAAAGTAATTCCTCTGTAGTTTTTGCATATTTGTTGATCCCCTTTTTTATGTATCGTTATAATTTGACCTATATTCCATTCCTCTGGCATTTCTTCATCTTCCCATATTTTATTTATTATTTGATATATTTTTTCTATCAGCTCGGCTCCTCCATATTTTATAAGTTTTACATTAATTCCATCAGTACCTGGCGCCTTTCCATTTTTACATTTATTAATTATATCCGTTATTTCTTCTATTGTTGGTTTCGAGATTATTTCCTCGTTATCCACTTTTTGTATATCTATTTCTCCCGTATCTTCAGTTTCTGTTAATAACTCTTTAAAATGCTGCATCCATATTTCTTTATATTCCATTTCTTCTTCTATTATTTTTCCTTCTTCATTTTTTATTCCGGTTATTTTGTTTTTGTATGGTTTAGTTTGGTCATCTATTCTACGATAAAATGCTTTGGTGTTTTTATTAAAGCTCTCTTTCTATTTCACTGATTAAATTTTCAATTGTTGTCTTCTTAGCTGCTTTTAATATTTTATTTGCTTCTTTTCTTAGTTTTTCGTACTCCACTCTATCTGCAAGACTATTGGTTTTAACTTATTTTATCCAAGACAATTTCTTCTTTTCCACTATCTTTTTACATTTCTCATTAAACCATTTTTTTTGTGTTATGTTTTCTACGATACCTATTTTCTCTTTTGCTGCTACGTTTATACATCTTTCAATCATATTCCATCCTGACTGTATCTCTGTAATTTCTTCTGGTATTTCTCTAATTTGTTTCTGTATACTTTCTCTGTACTGACTTTGGACATCTTCCTGTTGTAGTTTATCAATATTCCATTTCTTCGTATATGTCTTGTTTTTAAATTTTCTTTTGATTTTCTGAAATAGTGTGGATGTGACCATGAAGTGGTCGGAATCCGCACATGCACCTCTGAACGTTCTCACATCTTTTATTGATGATTGTCTTTTTTTTGATATCAAAATATGGTCTATTTGTGTGAATGTTTTACCATCAGGTGATCTCAATGTAATTTTGTTCCATTTGTTATGTTGGAATTTCGTACTACTAATAGTCAATTCAGATGTCGCTGCTAGATTGCAAAGTCTGTGTCCATTGTTATTTGTAACTTCATGTAATGTGTATTTGCCGGCCACATACCTGTTATATTCTTCTTTCCCAATTTGTGCATTTAGGTCTCCTAATAATATTATTGTTTCTTGTTTTGGTATCTTCATCAGTTCCTGTTCTATTTCCTTATAAAATATTTCTTTTGTTTCATCTGATGCAACTTCTGTTGGGGCATATACATTCAGTAATGAGATATTAAAAGGTTTTGCCCTGACTTTCATATAAGCTATTCTTTCATTTATTGGTCTGAACTCCAATATATTTCCTTCCAATTTTTCTCCCACAATAAATGCTACTCCATGCTGACCTTGTTTTTCACTACCTGAATAATATATTTTGTACATTTTTCTTTCTATAACTCCATTTCCTTGCTATCTGATTTCCTGTAAAGCTGCTATATCAATTCTATATTGCGACAGTTGTTCCGTTATCTGCTCCATTTTTCCTGCTTCCAACATTGTTCTCACGTTCCATGTACATAATCTTATTTCTTGCTTCTTGTTCCTTTTTCTTTTTTCCCTATTTCTAGAGACTTTTTTTGCCTTCTCTTTTTCATCGCGTGATCTTTTATTATCCATTTTTGTTACTCCTTCTATTTCTAGTATCTTCATTTGCTCATGTCCTTTTTCTATGTCTTCGTCGTCTTCATTGCATCCATCCGTATCTTCTTTATTCAGTTTTTTACTATTTTTGTTTTTGGAATTTTTCTTGTTTGCTCTGTTCTTATTGAATCCCCATCCGGTGACCTTTCATTGATTGTTCTTTTACACACTTCTCCTGTTTTACCATCCTTATTTTCATTTCTTTTCGGATCGTATTCTTCATCATTAATTATCAACTTATTGTATTTGAGAAATGCCGTATTACCTTGTTGTCTTGCTTCTTTAAGTTGTGGAATCAGTGATTTACGCTCGTTCTGAACTTTTTTCGAGTAATCTTGTTCTATCCATATATTAGTCCCTTCAAAAGTGCTTTAGTTTTTTTGAATATCTCGATTTTCTTAGACTCTTTGTTGAGTTTTACAATAATCGGTCTTTTTAATCCGTTTTTATAACTTCCCAATCTTCTTATCTCCTCTATATCTATTTCTGGTTGTATTGGAATTCCCATTTTGTTTATAATGGTTTGCACTTGCTGAGTAGTTTCTGGTATGGACTCACTTTCTTTATCGTTAATTCCTTTAATTATAATATTTTTTCTTCTTACTTCTCTCTCCAATTCATCTATTCTTCCCTCTTTCTCAATACTCTTTTGTTTTAGGGATATATTGTCGTTCTTTAATTCTTCTATTTGCGTTGTTAAAATTTCCAATTTCATATCCATGTTTTCCATTCCATTTCTGATGTGCTCAAACATACTCTTAATTTTTCCCATATTGTACATGTACAGCGATAGAAACTTCGGGTCAACCCCTCAGAGAAGTAGTTCCTCTTTGTACAATTTGTTTCTTTTCTGCGTATTTCTTATTTCCGGCAAGATCTGGCAACCCTGCTTAAAAATTCTTCGTAGTTCACTTTATTTTTCTAATCTTTACCAAATATACTACCGGTTTTGTTAACGTTTTTATAACTGCCTTTCACAATTTTATGTTTATTCTATTGCTTACTATATATTTTGTAGGTTTGAAAGTTTCACTTACATATGTATCTCCTATGGCACTTGTAACTTGCTAATTATATACAATTATTTTTCTCTGTATCTCCCGAAATTTACGATTTTTATGCAGAAGAAAATTTAATTGTGCTTACACTCTTAACGCGACGTTGCCGTTCAATCGTCGTTCAATCGAATGGATTACTCACCTTAAACTCCTTTTTAACATGATTCTATCACAAGAGGAAATACCTTCAGGATGGTCGAACATAAAAATGATACATTTCCACAAAAAAGGCCCGAAAGAGGATCCTAATAACTATCTGATTAATAACAGACTTACAGATTTCACGGAACTTCATGGTCTACTACCGGAATGCCAAGCAGGCTTCCGAGAAAATAGAAGCTGTGAAGACAACATCTTTGTTCTATCAACGGTAGTGAATAACTACTTACGCTTCCCCAACAGGAAACCGTTCGCACTGTTTGTAGACTTAAAAAAGGCTTTTAACTCTCTGGTTCACATGTTGATAAACGAGAAATTGTTCGATAATGGGGTAAGTGATAAGGTCACTAGAATCCTAAACATAATATATAGCTCAGCCACTATTTTTATCGAACAAAACGGTAATGTATCGGAAAAAGTTAAAATAAGAAAAGGGGTCCTACAAGGAGATATTCTAAGTCCATTGATTTCCTCCATCTTTTAATCAGATATAGAGACGTACTTCAAGGAACATGGCGCAAAAGGTGTCACATTAGACAATGATGAAAACATAATAATGCTCCTCTATGGTGATATTAGCAGAAACTCAAATAGAACTAATGTGTATTCTACGAATCCTAGAGTTATATTGCAACAAAAGTAAACTGGAGGTTAATCCGACAAAAACAAAAATAGTAATCTTTCGTAAAAGTCCAAACGTCGGTCATCAACCGCAGTATATATATAAAAACACTACTATCGATCGTGTTAACACATATGGATATTCAGGCGTCACCTTATCATTCAACAGATTATTTCTAAATAATTTAAAACAACGTGAACAGAAGACTAGATTGTGCCAAGGCGTTAAAATCCATAAAATCACTATATAACAACATAGTAATTCCTACATTCACATATGAAAGCGGCATATGGGCCGTTCGATATCTAGACCAAGTAGAGGAAACACAAAATTATTTCTGGAAGAATCTTTTATTTTTGCGAAAGACAACAGCGGCACACATAAAAACAGGAATATGTAAGATTGGATACTATTGATAAGAATAAGAAGCACATACAACATACAATAAAATTACACGAATCAAATTACGGCAACTCAAAATATAATTGTTCCAGCCAGTTACTCGACAGTTTATCTAATTATTGTGGTACAGAAATAACTATTAATAATATAGATGGAAACACTGAAAATATCTACTTAGCCAATATTTAACGGAAATCCATAAAGAAGACCTTAGAGCATTGCTTAGCAAACATCACCCGTCTTACAAATTCCTACTGCAAAGTTATCCTACAGGAAAAACTCATTTAGACAGTACATTGCCCTTTCATATAAAAAGACTGATAGCCCAACTTAGTAACTACATCAAACTCAGAAAGGCTATACATTATATTTATTAAAACAATTCTTTCCATGAAATAGACACTAATGACACTTGCACTTTATGTAACATGCTAGTATCAGAAAGTCTTGAACATATACTGTTAGTATGTCTGATGTATGAAAATTTACGTGATAATATGATACAACGTCAAGGACTGTCGGATGACCTAGACGTTATGTTGTCATCTACTGAGACAGTACCTATCTAACTTTTTGTTTCAGTTCAGAATATATATTGCAATCTTAATATACCAAAGTACTTGTAGCCACTCATTGTTCTTCTTATTTGTATACGTATGAACAATGAAGCCATATTACTATAACTATGGAACTATTACTATTACTATCACAACCAAGAACATTTTGCCGTTGTACTCAGCTTAATCTGCTGCAACGACAGACCATGGTCTTGCTGGAACATTAGTAGATATCATAGGCTCAATATATTGAGATTTATACTACCGAAAAATTGCTTGAATTTGATCTTTCCTTCCCCAACTTTCAATTTTACCTTCCATGTTTTATTTTCTTCCACCCTGCATATATTTCTAATTTCTTCTATCGGCTCACTACTAAATTCACTACTTACCGAAGAAAAATGGTATGATAAACATAGTCGCCTGCTCTGCATAATTCCCAGGAGACATGGATACTGATGTACCCCCTCTTGCTATACGGCGATTAATCGACTATAGCAAGAAGAACAGACTTCAGTTAGTCATGGGCTGTGACGCCAACTCACCCCAAACATCGTGGGGCAGCACGAATATAAATCGCAGAGGTGAGTTACTTAATAATTATATATTAGGAAAAGGGCTATCTGTTATTAATAAGGGCTCGGAACCAACCTTTGTAACTAAAAACAGATCAGAGGTGTTAGACTTAACTGTCAGTTCAAACTTTCTGAGCAACAAAATACGGCATTGGGCTGTATCCACTGAACTTCGTGTTCAGATCATAGACATATTCAATTTTACATTGAAATAGGCCTGAGGCCAGTAGTGGAATATCGCGACTCAAAAGCTACTGACTGGAGTGAATATAAAAATTCCCTCCAACAGTACGTTGAGGATGGTTTCACCACAGTTAACAGTTGTAATAATAATAAAAATAATCCGTGCTTCGGAGGGTTGGATGAGGGAGGCTGGAAGTGATTCACCCCTAATCTCTCATACAAGTCTCCGTAGATGGGTTGTCCTACCCGACACGGCGCGTCCCAACGGCTGATAGGGTGTCTCCAGAGGGAGTGGGTGGTCAAGGGACTCGTGCTCTTCGAGCTGTAAGGGCCTCATGAGAGACCAACCCTCGGGATAAGCAATAAATAAGGCTCCAGTATGGGAACCCGAATAGTTGCTCGCGGATCAAAGGGAATAGAGTAGTAAACCTCGATAAAAAACCAGCAGCATAGGGGAGGCAGCTATGTTGTGTGATTGTAGGCAGCGGAGGCCACTGCGTCCGGAGGCAACCGTGACAAAAAGCCTAGAGGAGTAAACCTCGATAAAACAATCCGTAATCTACGTTGTTAGCAACCGTGACAATGGATGTATGGCTGCGCGAAAGTCAGTCAGTAACGGTGACCTCCCGGAGTACCCAGCCCTACTACCACAAGCGGGGCTCTGTGGTGGTGGACATTCAATTCCCTAGCTACTCGTGGGATGAACAGGAAGAGGAACAGGAAGCAGTGGAGGGAGAGAGAGAAGGAAAGGGAATTTTTGGGAAATCAAGGCTGGTGAAACGAACACCTGATAAGGCGGGAGAGACAAGTGAGTGGAGCGATACTGGGGTGGAAAGGAGAGAGGTATCGCCTCTGGAGAATAAGGAGCAGAAGAGGAAACAGAAAGAGCAAGGAAGGGAGGAAGTGAGGAGGGGGAAAGAGGAAGAGAGGGAGAGTGTAAAGAGATTGAAGGAGATGGTAAGGCGACTGGAGAAAAGGGTGAAAAGGCTGGAAGAACAGAAGTCGATGGCAGAGGGGCGGGTCAGGGAATTAGAGAGGTTGAGGAGAGATGAAGGTAGGATGGAGAGAATGCAAACACGATGGAAGGAGGGAAAAAGAGACTGGGATGGATGGATGGAGATTAGAGATAAGGACTGGTATGATGAAAAGAGGGAGGGAATAGTGGTGAAGGTGGGAAATCCAATGTTAGGGGATGAAAAAAATTAAAGTGGTATGGGTGACTAAGGGAGACAGTGGAATGGAGAAGGGGATACAGAGGATGTTTAGGGATAGGTACCCGATGCTAGGAGAGAAAGGAGAGGAAATGGAGTGGTTTAAGGAGGTACGCACTACGGAAAGAAAATGTACAAGGGTGAACGCGGAGGAGTTGATCTGTCGGATCGAGGGTGATTGTAGGGATGAGAGGAAGGTGTTTGATATGATGAGTCGACTGTTTGAAGAAGTGGGAAGCAAGGTCAGCGTTGGGCTACACAGGCTTGAGCATGTGGAGATGGAGGTGCTGAGGAAGATGATGGCGTGGGTGCGAGCAAATGGGACGGAGGTGGCAATTTATTCAGATAAGGAAATGGAAAAGGAGGTCAGGAATGAGACGGTAATCCTGAAGGATATTGGAGAAGTCAATGATGAGGGGATAGAGAGGATTAAGAAGGGTTTGAGAGAGATGGAAGGAAAGTGGGTGGATAGACTTAGAGTCTCAAGGAACAGGGAGGTGGTTATAAAGGCAAAGAAAGGGGTTGAGGTCAGGGGAATTCTGAGGGATGTGGAAAGGGTAACAGGAGCTAGGGCGGTGGAAGCGGGAAGGACAACAAAAACCATTAGGATGTTGGGGATAGACCCGTGGATTGAAGATGAAGTGGTGAGGAAGAAAATAGAGGAATTAATTGGGGGAGGGGCAAGGGTGATGAAAGTGGCGAGGGAGAAGAACGGCATGAAAATGACGGTGGTGAGGATGGAATGGGAGAAAGCGGAAGCTTTACTAGGAAAGCGGGAGATTAAGCTGGACTTAAACAGGGTAAATATTATAGAGGGGAGAGAGGAGGGCAGATGTTTTGGATGTGGAGTGAAGGGCCACCAAGTTGCGGGATGTGAGGCAAGGAAAGTGGAGAAGATTAGGGAATGCTGGCTATGTAGGAGTGTGGGGCACATGGCCAGGGACTGTAGGCAAGCTTTCCTATGTTGGGTATGTGGGGAAAGGGGACACAAGCCAGGGGAGGCAGATTGTAGTAGGGGACGGAGATTGAAGGGATGGGAGGTACCCTCTGAGATGGTTTGGGGCTAACAAAAATTTCAATATTCTCCAAGAATAACAGAATAAATAATAACATAAAATTATTCATTCAAAATAAAAGAACGTAATTTTAAAATATTCCATATATATCCAGTAATTATGGCAGATTTATAACGTTATTCAGAGTCGAAATTGGTGCATTAAAATTATCGAAACAATTGACTTTTGGCTTCATCACTGAATATATTGGACAATCAAATAACAAATGATGGATGGTTTCGTATTCATTTTCATTACAAGCCGTGCATAGTTCTGCCGTGTTGATATTGTAGCTATAACCGTTGAAACAGAAAAACATTTTATTGGACATCAGTAATTGTGTGTGTGTGACTTGTATGGGTAGTTTAAGTAACAGGTATTGTTCTACTTGGGCAGTGATATTCAAGCTCGTGTATAAGTTCATGAAAGAGCACCGCTGTGCAAAACTAAGATCTATACAGTTTAATTTATTGTATAAATTTTCAAAAAGTCTTTTGATTATTTCTTAGTGACTTTAGATCTAGGTTTTCATAAATATTCAAGCCTCCCATACGGTCAAATAGAGTACGCATTTGAGTAGCCCAATTAAAACGTTCTTCGGAAGAACTTGCAAGTTGTCGAGAGCGAGAAAAAGCTTGGGAAATCGGGTATTTTCCATTAGGAGAATTTTTTCCAACCAATTGATTGCTAACTTGAATATATTATGGTTTAACTTGACCCTACCTGTTTCAAGTCTCACTATACAGTCTGGAGTATTTCTCGGTAGCAACAGTACCCGTTCAAAGAAATTCAATTGAACTTTTTCAAGAAGATCTACGTAACGTAATTCCCAGACCCCAACACAGCCAAACATGACACTTAGGGTGATCCCATATGTCAAGCGGTCGACTTCCTTTGACGCGCATCGGATGCTCGATCCCAATATTGTTGGTATTCACATGTAGCACCAAGAACTAGAAATTAGTCAGTTTTCAACAACGATGAACGTTGTATCAGCGGTGGGCTTTTGGTTTTTATATAGAAGGATTAGACGTCGTCGGCAAAGACGTATTACTTAATATCCTTCTTCAAATCTACCACACCTGTTACCTATTATTTATTTAAAATAATAAGGCAAGATAAATTGCAACGGCGACTTAATGTGGAGAGCACCTCAGGTGTGAATTCGGAGACCAAACTAATATCAATTCAGGGAGTAGTCTTACCGGTTCGCGGATAATCCTACTTTATTTAAGTTATTGAAGTTATATTGAAGTTAATGAGATAATAAATGAAGTTAAGAAACGAAATGAATTTAATAAGTTAAGAAATGTAATCAAAGTTAATCAAGAAAGGTAAGTGGGCGCCACCCTGAATAATATTAGTCGACTTGTTTTCACCTCACCACTCTTTATCAACAAACCTGGAAATGTTGGAAGGGAAGGAATATGAACAACGTTGTTAAATTTACAAGTTGTATAATGATTAAAAATATCACAGTAGAATATAAAAAAAATGTTGGTTTTTTGTGTTGAAGCACGTTGGTTTTAAATTGGTTCACTTGTTACTTTCCTTAATTTTCCACGTGTCTGAGATGGAAACTACTTCGTCCGGAATTGGCAGGTACAAAGTTCCAGACTGTTTTGTGGTCTTAGGTATGTCTCAGGTAACTCAGGTAACTTCAGGTACGAAATCTCAGGTATTCAGTAAGTCCAGGTACTAAGTAAGTGCTAAGAAAGATACATTGTATCAGCAATAGTTACATTCTTTTTTTATGTAAAATTCAGGATATCTGCAGTAGGTAATTCGTTCTACAATTGTTCAAGCAATACATTTAAGAACGTGGTTCATAAAAAAAATATCCTGTATTTTACTATTAAAAAAAAACAAAAGAAGCAATAAAGAAATGTGGAAAATGATATTATTGAGGAAATCTTATTTATTTCCATTCATCAAAGGAAATCAAAGAAATAAAAAAAAACAATATCTAAGTAACATAGAAACTATATTTTATTTTACTACTTATTTCAACCACAGAAGGCGATAAAGAAAATGTAATCCGGAAATATAATATTCTAAGTTGGTATTTAGATTGAATTAATTAGTTGACTAAATATACATATTTTGAAGACTTCAACTATATACATGTGAACCTTCTATCACCTGTATAAGAAAAACTAGAAAAAGAAAAAGAACAAGATAAAAAAAATATCATTGTATGTGTGTATCTGGCGCTTATCACTAGGAAGAAAAAATATAAAAGCAGAAATCATAAAAGGAAAAGCATAGACTTAAATGCAACTTACCATTCACATTGAATGCACTTTAGGAAAGATAAATTTTAAATAAAAGATAAATTTCATAAATTCAACTGGACTCTTTCATGGTTCACAGGAGAAAGAAAGCTTATTCTCACTACTCGCTATTAAATTGTTGAACTATGCGATGAGCAATCGACATACGTTGTATATTCCTCTCCTGTTCACATGCTCCGCTTCGAGAAAGAATTTAAATATTAACAATGTGTTTTTAATTTCTATATCTCTATAAGAAAGAAGAATTGAAATATTTGACCAATATCAGTGTATACTGAACCTCACCAACGGAGATTATTCGTCGCACATTAAATGTAAAAATTTTGCCTTTCAACGGTGATCGGTGCTACAGGTTTTCGACGAGAATCACATGTTGATAAGGAAAAAGGACTGGCTACTCGCCGTCCGGTAGATATTTAAATATTCCAATGATAGTGGTCAAATATAACGTTACACACCCCTACTACCAGAAAAAAATTTTTTTTTCACGTGTTTGGAACACGCTGATACAACAAGTCCAAGGACGCTCGATCTAACCCCCTAACAGAATATAGCTTTCGTCAAGCTGAAATTTTAGGGAAAAGAAACTTACAACGGCATCCCACAACAGTACTGTTGGAAAATCCCCAGAGCGATATGTGAGCCATGTTGGCACAAACGCAGTAGCTAACCCCCCAAGTAGATTTAACTAATGACAGCAGACCTCAGCCACCTCTGCCTCCCAGGCTGATTAACCCCCCGACGCTGAACCCTGAAACACATTCCAGACCGCTCTGAGCCCTTCAACACCCACTGCTGAGAAATCCAACAAAAAAATATCAAAAAGGGGAAAGGGATGCAATAAAATATAGACAAATTGAATCCATGTCTATAAGTGAAATATCTAAATCAATCTTTCGGAATGATTATAGATAGAGATGGGTAATGAACAAGTAGATACAAAAAAAAATGAAGTAGACAAGATATTAGGTAAGGTAAGGAATGTAGATAAGCTAAAAGAATTTTTGCAATGTAAGTTGATATCTCGAGCATGTAAATAAAAATGTTTAAAACAATTAAAATACTAAAAGTTTTCAACATAGAGGTAATGAAAATTTTAAGATAATTGAGAAAACTGAAATTTCAAAGTTTTAAGATACTAAAATTTCAAGATAGTTAAGATAATAAAAAAAAAATTGATAACTTAGATAATGAATTAAGATAATAACTTTCGATATCCCATGATATATCAGCAAATATTTAAACTAATTGCAAAGTCAAATTGCCAATGGTCTTCAAAAAAAAATTTTATATACCTTTTCGGTATATAAATACAGACAAGACATTATTTGCCTGCAAAGATAAGATAAAGATAAGTACTATAAAATATATTATAGTACAGTAGACAAGTTTCATCCCTTGTCCACTTAGATACGATAAGATACGATAATTAAGGTAAATTAAGGCAAAATACGATAATTAAGATAAGATAATTTAGATAAGATAATGAAGATTAAATATCACCCTTAAGAATACTTAGGGTAGATATATCCGACAATATCTTCAAATCAAGAAGACCCAATATTTAATAACCTTTATGTTTGTGCATCAACAGGTTTATTAAACTTAATTTAATTTGACTATGCATTTTAAATTTACAAAATTATAATATTTATTGAATATTTGAAAATTTTCTAAAAATTCCCAACGGATTTTCTATTATAATTCTCAGATTAGAATTCCATCCGGCCAGGAAGATATTTATTAACTTACTTTATCCTAGAACACAAAGAAAGTTAAGTCATTATCAAATTTATAGTCAGAAAGAAGGAAAATCTTTACGATAAGAAAGATTTAAAAAAATATTCGAGACACCAACACTGAACCCTTCATATGAAATTTTTCATCATATTTCACAAGAAAAAACGTACCTAAGACAAAAATAAACTAGTGAAAAGCTAAGTCAAACATAGTGATGAAATATAATCCAAAGATTAAAAAAAAGACAAAATTTCGACAAATTTGACTAAGAGAGAAGAGAGACAAATATTGAAAGAGTGACTGTCAAAAATTTTCACTGGAAAGTTAGATGATATTTTTTTTAGTTCTACCAGGGAGGTTGCCAGTTAGCGTCCACAGTAGCCATTGGTCATCGCGCAAGCAAAACATTAAAAAAAATCATCACACAAACACAGCAAATATTTTGACAGTGCTAGCGATATGACACAAAGCAACTACCTAAGATGTTAAACATCTCAACGAGATAGATAAAATTGAAAATGGTTTTTTTGTCGAAAAACTGAATTAAAGTTACGCAAATCGAATTTTAAGATGAAGAATTTACGGAAAAAATTAGTTCTGTTATCAACTAATGTAGAGAAATATGCCACGATAAAATAATGTTTTTCTATGTATCATTCAGTACTAAGGTAAAGATAAGTTTTCGTTATTCCGTTGTGCAAAAAAAAACAATGTGTTATTTGTACTCGTGTCAAAGGATAAAGGGACTAAGATAAATCATATATTGAGAATAAAAGTGCTACTAAGCAAACAAAGATAATTTCTCAATATACTAACGATAAGGGAATGCTACAACCATATCCGAATCCAAAATTTGCATAAAGCAGGAAGTTCAAATAATGTTTGTGCATAAAATTTTGTTCCAAAAGATTCTAGACTCCAAAGGTGCATGAAGCTAGATAAATCCAGAAAATTTAAAACATTCACGGAAATTTGTTCTCAATAGAACAGCGTTTTTGGTATCTCAAATACTCAAAAAACACAAAAAGATACGATAAGACACAAAAATACTTCACGAATTGTTTATTGCACAACGAAACGTCAAAAAAACATAGATACTAAAAAAATGTAGGTACTTATGATACATACTATGATACATACTCTTTGCAAAAGGCAAAAATAATACCGAAAGAAAAAAAAATATGCATGCACGCCACTGCATACTCAAGATATTTTGATTTTTAGCCTTTAATCAAAAGTAAGGCAATTATTTTCGATAACAACTAATTCGATAAATTTACTAATAGGAGATAATGAGTATTAAGTTGAAAATATATTAACGCAAAAAAAAACTGGAAGCAAGTCCGCAGCAAACTATTCAAAAGTATGTTTCGACTGAAGGTCACTGAACGATAACGATGAGGAGGTAGTTAACTAAAAAATAATTGGATTGACTGATTAATGAATATACGAATCCTTAAGATGTTATTGATACAATTAAAGTTTCAGATAAAGAAAGAGATATTTACTATATATGGTTACGACACATGAATATATAAGATAATAAAAATATATAGATATAAGATATTATTAAAACGATAATGAAATAAAATATTAAAAACTCAACTGTGCACGATATGATTCGATAAGTGAACGATTTAAAGATAGATAATACGATAAGTGAAAGATATGTACCACAATAATAAGATACTTGCTTCAACTACTGTCCAAACTTCCAAGTTTCAAGATTTATTGATGAGAGAGACGATGTGCAAAACAGCCACACACGTTCGGGTGCCAATTTTGTTACCTATTATTTATTTAAAATAATAAGGCAAGATAAATTGCAACGGCGACTCAATGTGGAGAG
>CAJUYH010004129.1:0-28597 GCA_910591685.1 Galerucella tenella | reverse complement strand
ATTTTAATTAATTGTATGAAAATCAAAATCACTTTTTCAAATGTTTTTTCATTACAAGTGATGATAATTATAAGAACGATTCAAAAAGTTAAGTAATTTTAGTTGTCTGAAATAAGTAAAAATAACAAAAAAAGTCACATTACGGAGGATTGTATCTGGAAGTAATAACTAATTCATATTTACTCGATGGCCGATATACTGAATACATCATATTTTATATCCAAAATGTTTTTTTTTTCTTCAATAGCATCTAAAAAAAATATTTATATTTTATTTATTATGTTCAAATTAATTTTAAATCATTAATTTATTCATCCTCTCCAAAATATTATAAAAATTTTATAAATTTATATTGATTTTTTTTTTAATTATTTTGAATACATCCCATACCTCGATATAATTCGGCCAACTGGTTGTCAGCGACTGCTATCGAATTCTGCTGGTAAATGCATTAAATACCGACATAGTACAGGTATCGCCGTCTGATAGTCACGGTAAGTACTACCGTTTTCGTGCAGCAGAAAAATTGGACTTATGAGCTTCTATGGGCGTCTGTATTCTTTGGTAGCACACATTGTCGAAAGAGCAACCTTAAGCTGGCATTTTCAAATCGACTTCAAAACATGCCTTAACGAAACGTAAAAATCTCATTATTGCTGATATCTACATCGAGCCTAGAAATTGGTTAGAGACCATCGATTCATGGCAAAGAGCTATTGAAATGTTTTAATATTTAATATGATTAAAATATCATCAGATTGACTTATCCAATAAACATAAATGTAATCAATGAGTTGTTCAGTAGCTATTGATGGTAGGGGAAATGCATCTATGTGTCCAAAGTTGGCATTGAAATGCCTGAAAACTGTTTATTTCATACTTCAATAAATCAATTTTATAATTGAATTAAAATATTAATTGGTTTACCCTATAATTGTTTTATTAGAAAGGATTCACTATGAATATTATATTCCTTCTTGTACATATTAACGAATTACCGTTCTAACATCAAAATTTTTCATAACGTGAAGCACAAGTATGTTGCATTAGTTAATGCGCTTCATATAATTCTGTATATACAGGATCTTTTATATTATTACATTGCCTTTGGTCATTTAGATATATTCTCAATGATACCCATGAACGTACATGTGGTAATGCAACATAATTGACCATGTTTAAAAACATCTCACTGAAGATCAATTCTTATTTTTTAAAATGGTTGCCTTTGAGATTTGTTTATTGTCATAGCAAAGGCCAATTCAACGAGGAATTGTCTTCTTTTAAATGTAAATGGACATAAATTTTGACGATACAATGTAATGCGATTTATGAAAATGATTTCTCCTGACTTATCTCCTGTTAAATTTTTACATTTTAGAAGATAATTTGCTAATTCTAAAACTCTCAGCTTAGTTCCATTACACAAACCTCGATTGATACTCACATTTCTCACTAACATTATAATGCACTTAATTCGTAATTCCAATTCATGAGGTGGAAAATTTGAAGAATTTAAATAATTCAAATATTCTGTTAAATAACGTCATTAATATATCCATTACCACAAATTTCGACGCTATTAATACCTATGTAAATTCTTCTAGTTGATTTTTCTAATAACTCAACAACTCTTTTAGTAATGTCTTCAATATCAACATCTCTTGCAGCAAGTATTGCTGATTTCGTTAAATGACTGTATTGTTTTTGATGTATGGTTTTACCATACATATCTAAAGTAATATCTTCTTCACTGGATGCAATACATTTAATAAAAATTGGGCAATTTCATGTTCTTCAAGTAAAGCTCGTATATTTTGCGTCAATAAAAATATTGAAAAATATTTCCACAGTGGAGTGAATTCAATAAATAAATTTATCATTTCACTGCGAGTTGCATCAAATAAGAACTGTGCAAAACTCAAAGGTGTCATCCCACTGATTTGAATCTTGCACAAATCCGCTGCCAACATCTAGAAACAAAAGGTTTCGACGTGAGACCTTGCTACACTCAGGTTGGTAGCATTGTCAACCTATTTTATCTAAAGAATGAAAATTCGAATTTCTTGAAATACTTACTATGATCGGAAATTGTTGTTCAGAATTAGCTGACCGTAAGATGGCGATGTATTCGTTTCAAAGGACATTGATCTCGTTAATATAATATTTTATATGAAATTTGTGAATCGTTAATGATGATAGGAGATTACGATTAATTTTCAACCGTTTTTAATACCTTTCAGTATTTGATCTCTTTTATCAAGCCATAGAGTTTATTATAAGGATGAAAAATTATAAATCTATAAATAGATAAGTTCTCAAATCGTAAATCATAGAATATAATTAATTTTTATTTATCAATTCATTTGTCATTTGAATAATTTATTCGTATGTATTTAATTAATTATTCATTTATTGGACTAATTAATTTTTTTTCATATATTGCATAAAAAAAAGTAAAAAATATCCAGGTTTGTAACTGTTAATTTGAAGAATATAAGATGTATTTGTGTGCCACAAACACATCATTCATCATGTTGAATTCCTTTTTGTGTTTGCTGTTTTACATGTAAAACGTCCATTCAGCTCAAAATAACACTGCAATATATATATATATATATATATATATATATATATATATAGAAAATAATGATAATAATTATTAATTTATGGAATTAATTCTGATTTATCTTTTATTTATTACTACTGACTAGTCAATTTTTGGGTAATTATTTGTTTCACAATGAATTCGATTGTATTCTCGATCCCAATATTTCCATGATTTAGAAAATAATAATTCTCAAAATTAGATTTCTTCGAAGAAGCGTCTTTTTATAATACTAGCACTGCTACATGAATTTTAATTGATTAATTCCTTAAGTTTAATCTGATTGGATATATTCGGAATAGTTCTTGTAGAGTAACATGAAATATGTTTGTTCATATCTCTATTGGATAATAAAAAAGTGAAAATGATCATGAGCAATTTGTTTTTCGCTAGATAAAACACATGATGATGAATTTTTGTTTTAACGATCATTGCAAATTTTTGTGTTAAATAATGAAATGTAAATGGGATCATGAAAAAGCGGTGTTCTGATTGCAATAAATTATTTGATACCAAATTATTATTTGAATCATGATTGCAATTATTTGAATTGGGTAAATGGTCACGCCACACATCTATAGCGGTAACAGACTGGTACTATTATTGTATTGATCATGTGCCTTGGTCGGTAAGTGTGACTGCATTTCTCAGCTCGATATGTAGATATATAAATATAGCGCGTTACCGTACGCCATATGAGAGAGCGCGAAAATGTGTGTTATGTAGAATAAGTAGTCATGATATATACCAAAGTGTAAAATTATAAAAATTCTAAATTTACCATTCCATTTGTTATGTACATACAGTTCCAAATGGTTCTGGCTGATTGCATGTAGAGCACGTCGTTAACTCACTATGCATATGCATTATGGAGAAATTTCATGAAAGTCTACATATATTATATTCTCATATTTATAGAGAAAAAAGTGAAAACTTATATTTCTCACCAATGACCCCGCGCATATAAATATTGTTAGTATGTAATTTCTGCCCCATGTCGCATTAGAAAAAGCAGCAGGCTCTCGGACGTGCATGTAGAGAGATGTGAATATATATAATTGATGATGAGAGAGAATATATATATATATTGTTACGTCCTGGCTGTATAGGCTGGTTGGATCCGCAACAGGATTGTGTAACAAATACAAAATCAATTTGAATTTATTTTTTGAGTTCCGAAAAGGTATAGGGATCGTTGCCGGTCACTACTGAACGTAGCTGAGGTACTGGAGTGTAGGAGATGAATAATTGGTTTTTTTAGATCGACGAGCGAATGATTTTATTTTAACACTTATTTTCTTTATTCAACGAGGTTATGACGTGGTGGCAATACAATATGTTTCACAGTTTTTTATCATTTATTTAGTACATAGCGCCCTTAATAATGTCTTCGATCAGAGTTTATATGAGAACTCGATTTTTGTTATGTTAAAGAAAATACACTTCGATGGAAGGTCTGAGTTGACGATAACGTAGGATATAACTGTCTGAAGCGTGAACTGATAATGAACTAATGACGCTAATGATTATAATGACCGTAATGAATTGGACGTAAAAAATTGACTCGCAGTGACTGTAAAAATGTAATGAACTGAGCCAAAGATGTAATAACGTACTGGCAAAGATGAAAAAGCGTACTGCGCTCAAGATGAAAGAACGTACTGACTTCTGTGTACTTTGAGCACGAGTTTAAATACTATTTGAGATGGGGATTTTGCATTGGCAACCCTCGGAGTCCGCGTGGACTTATTTTTATTGGTTATATTTATTTCTTGCCATGATTTCATTTGTTAATTCTGGAGTTTTGAAAAGGTGATTGGTGGATTGTTCCAATAGTGGGAGGAATTTCTGAATATATAATTTTGCTGATAGTAATATGTTTGACCGTTTGACTTTGGCAGGTGGACGTAGTTGATTTTTGCTAATGGCTGAGTAGCCGTTTTTCTAATTCGCGGTCATTCGAGCTCTATTCGCGGTTATTTGAGTTTTATTCGCGACACCAAGTTCTCATATTCTCTGTTTTTGCGTTATGTCGAAGAAAGGATGTGAAATTATTCGATATCGTTTTTTCTTTTTGAATAATGTTACTTGTAAATATTTCTAGTTTTGACATTTTTCGTTAGATTATATTTCGAGACGCATTCCAGTTTTGAGTGCTGACTGTGGCGTGAGAACGTGCGACTGGATTGTCGGTTGTTCTGCTCGCGTCGGCATTTATAAATAATTTGTTTAAATAAAGTATTGTATAACATTCCGTTGGGGCGGTGGTAGGCCAGGACCTAACAATATATAAGGGTGTCAAATATCTCTCTTCCGCCTTTTTGTTTTTTTGAATTTCGCGGCTATGTACAAAGTGCTCCAGAGCTCGTATCTGGCAATACTATACATAATTTGAAAGGTCTTGACACATCCTTCAAAACGACGCTATGCATGATTAGTTTGGATATTGCGTTCAACAGTTATAGACGTGTAAACATGGAGTTCAGTAACGCCGAAATTCGCGCTATTTTAAAGTTTTCCTTCGTTAAAGGCAAATCCGCTAGAGAAACGTTCCGTGAGATTAATGGTGTTTTGGGGGATGGTACTCTATCACTTCGAACTGCGGAGGAATGGTTTCGACGATTCAGAGCCGGTGAAAACGACACCATGGATAAGCCAGCCGGCGGAAGACCTGTGACGACAAATACCGATCAAATCATGGAACACATCGAGTTAGACCGGCATGTGGCATCTCGTGACATCGCCCAGGAGATGGGAGTTACTCACCAAACCATTTTAAACCATCTGCAGAAGGCTGGATACAAAAAAAAGCTTGATGTTTGGGTGCCGCATGATTTGACGCAAAAAAACCTTCTGGACCGAATCAACGCCTGCGATATGCTGCTGAACCAGAACGAACTCGACCCATTCTTGAAGCGGATGGTGACTGGCGACGAATAATGGATCACATACGACAATATCAAGCGAAAACGGTCGTGGTCGAAGGCCAGTGAATCGGCCAAGCCGGGATTGCCGGCCAGGAAGGTTTTACTGTGTGTTTGGTGGGATTGGAAGGGAATCATCCACTATGAGTTGCTCCCATATGGCCAGACGCTTAATTCTGCCATCTACTGCGAACAACTGGACCGCTTGAAGCAGGCGATCGACCAGAAGCGTCCAGCATTGGCCAACAGGAAGGGTGTAGTGTTCTACCAGGACAACGCCAGACCACACACTTCGTTGATGACTCGTCAGAACCTACGGGAGCTCGGATGGGATGTTTTATCGCATCCACCATATAGCCCGGACATAGCGCCAAGTGATTACCACCTGTTCCTGTCCATGGCGAACGCCCTTGGTGGTGTAAAGTTGAACTCAAAAGAGGCTTGTGAGAAGTGGCTATCCGAGTTCTTCGCAAATAAGGAGGGGGGCTTCTACGAGGGAGGCATTATGAAGTTGCCATCTAGATGGAAACAGATCATCGAACAAAACGGCGCATATTTGAACTAAATCCGATCACTGTAACACTTTTTATAAAGCATTGAATAAAGAGCAAAAAAGCGGAAGGGAGATATTTGACAAGCTAATATATATATTTTTAGCTTGTGTGTGTTATTGGATGATAAAACAGAGAACGCGTAAATAACAATTTTATCAATATTTATTGGGCTAGCTATTTACAGCAAACGATTAACAATGAATTTCTAAAGCACGTGTGTATACAATAGTGAGTGTGTATGAGAGTATTCGTATCGCCTAGACGTGTAGTATCGTGTGTGGGCGGCAGTTGAATGAGAGTGAGTAACTCCTCGTTACTCGGCTCGTGGCGTGAGAGTCTGCTTTCGATGTTTACGCCTCTGGTGGATTTTCTGCGTAAGCCTGTTGTGTAGTGGCGCGTCGGCAAGTCTTACCGACGACGGATCCGCCACATATATATATATGCGTGTGAATATCGAAAATTTCAAAAACTTGATATATCTCGCAAGACACAACTTGCAAATGCTATATAGAAAAATTCAAGATGGCGAACCTTCAATTTCAATATGGCAGCCTCCGTGTCAATATAGCGGTCTATGCATTATATATAATAAGATAGTATACAAAGCATAATTGCTTTATAAATATTCTTACATTTTGAACAATAAGATAATAATCATAAGCCATATAACATGTGTGGAATATTGTGTTACATTCATCGTATCGAGCGAATAGACGCACCAACAAATATAGAATATGAAGCTAGTCAAGTTAATTCTATTTTAACATTTAAATTTCCCAAATATCAATTTTAAACATATATATTTATGAAATAGAAAAAATTGATTATTAAATTTGGTTTCAGTGGCAACTATTGACGAGCAATATTGCAAATCGTGGGCCAGATTCTATGGCATCACATTCGCAAAAGATAAATGATGGATGGTGTGGCGAATTTATTAGTAGTGTATTATGGATGCAAGGTTCCAAACCTGTTTCTCAACCATGCATTGACGACGACGGTAATATACTTCTGTGGAATGGAGACATATTCAGTGGACCTCTAGTATGTTATAAAAATTAAATGCGATACAATTATACTTCACTTGCACTTCAGACATTATTTACATAAAATTTAATTTCGAACTTCCTTCTTTCTGCCAGGCAAATGACCATAACAGTGATACACTAACGCTCTTAACAAGCCTAAAATCAAGTGTCGATATTGTTGAAACAATTAATTCAATTGAAGGACCATTCAGCCTAATATATTTCCAAAAAAGGACTAATTTATTATACTTTACAAGAGATAAAATTGGGAGACATAGTCTTTTAGTAAAAGCAAATCGACGAACTCGATCCCTTACGCTATGTTCCGTAGCAAACAGAGATATCGACGATATCGTAGAATTACCAGCAATAGGCATCTTCGTTGCAAATCTCCACAGTCGTGAAATCACATTATCATATTATTCGTGGCGAGAATTGGATGAGCAATTTTTGGCAACCTTGAAAAAATTTCAGCAACAACTCGACATAAGTATTGTGTTAAAAGCGTCAATATTGGTACCATTATGTCATGACATTATACTTGAACCAAATCCTGATGAGTTGTTATCTATAGAAAATCTGTTAAATCCACTAAATGTTCATGAAACAATGTGTAGTCTTTTGAACAATGCAGAAGTAAACGAACGTGTTACAAATCTACTGAAACTGTTGAAAGAGAGTACGAAATTAAGAGTGCGAAAAACACCACGATACTGCAAGAATTGTATAAAGCACGTTATCGAAAACGGTATCGGAAGAAATTGCGATCATCCAAAAATTGGAATTTTATTCTCAGGAGGATTAGACTCTACTATTTTGGCCGTCATCGCAAATGAATTCATACCTGCTGATGAGTGTATTGATTTGATAAATGTAGCCTTTGAGAATGTGAAAGTAGATATTGTGAATAGTAGGAGAAGTAATCTTACATCACCAAATTTTGATGTGCCAGATCGAAAAACTGGACGACAAGCATTGAACGAATTGCAAAAAATTTGTCCTAATCGAATGTGGAATTTCATTGAGGTTAATGTCAGTCGTATGGAACTGGAAGCTTGTTGTACCAACCAAATTTGCAATCTCATTTATCCTTTACAAACAGTTTTGGATGAGAGTCTCGGATGTGCTTTGTGGTTTGCCAGTCGTGGTTCTGGTACTATATCATCACGCAACGAGTTCTACAATTCGTCCTGCAGAACTTTACTTCTTGGAATGGGTGCTGATGAACTGTTTGGAGGCTACACAAGACATCGAACAATCCTTCGTCGTCATGGTTGGAGTGCATTGACAAAAGAATTGGAGATGGAATTATCAAGAATATCAGAGAGAAATTTAGCTCGAGATGATCGAGTTGTTAGTGATCATGGCCGACAATCTCGACTGCCCTATCTGGACGAGAATGTCATCCGATATGTTCAAAGTCTTAAGCCTTGGGAACGATGCTATCCAACAGAGAAAATACCATCAGGTTTGGGCGATAAATTATTATTAAGACTTGTAGCATACAAACTAGGTCTACGGGATGCTGCGAATTTCACAAAACGAGCATTTCAATTTGGTTCACGAATAGCCAACCGCAAACAAAATGCAAATGATTTATCAAGCTGGTTGCGATAACATCATATATAGTCAAATGTCATACAACTTACACATACGAGTACAGACTGAATTTGTTTGAAAGTCTCGGGGCCCAATGTAACTACATGGTAGTTGATAAATACTAATATAGCATTATAAAAATCACGCTTGAAATTACGCATGTATCTGTACAAAGTTCAAAAGATTATACTTTCTACAGTGCCTGATAACACTGAATTGCGCCAGTTAAATGTTGATATATGAATAGCAAACATGGATTCGCATTTTCTTTCGTACATTCCATCATTAGAATATCTAAAATGTTCATCAAAAACTGTGACAAACGTATATTTGAGTTCTGCGCCGCAAGGTCTTGATAAAGAGTTTAATGACTTACTGAACAATGACGCCATTGAATTCTTAGTAGATCTTGTCAATCAGTTTGAAGATAAGGTAAACAATATGTATAACAATAGGCTTCAGCGTAAATTGCAGTTGAAAATAAATCCACAAATTCCAAAATTTGTTAAATCAAATTTTAATGATGATGATTGGCAAGTGGCTCCTGTAAATGGCCGATTAAAAAACCGTCATTTGGATCTTGGTGATGTCAGTCCAAGTAATTTGGAGCACTTAACTGCTGCACTTCGAGCAGATGTACAAGGTATCCAAGTAGATTTTGATGATGGTCATTGTCCAACTTGGTTCAATCAAATTTATGGTCTGCACAATGTCTCAAGAGCAATACGAAATTCGTTACCAAATGTTCCTGATATCTCAGTCGCACCAATTTTAATGCTAAGACCACGAGCATGGAATATGATCGAACATAATATGAGTATAAATGGAAGAGAAGTGCCTGGTCCACTATTTGACTTTGGTCTCCTCATGTTTCATAATGGCAGAAAATTATATAGCCTTGAATGTGGACCATATTTTTATTTATCCAAACTCCAAAGCGCTTATGAGGCGAAAATTTGGAATGATATATTTATTTGGAGCGAAATGAAATTGCAATTACCTCACGGCACGATAAAAGCTTGTGTACTTATTGAAAATATTCTGTCTACCTTTGAGATAGATCAAATATTATATGAATTGAGATATCACTCACTTGGACTTAATTGTGGTATTTGGGATTATGCCGCTTCCATCATAGCTACACTTGGCAATAACAAATCATTTCTTCTTCCGGATAGAAATAAATATGTCAATATCAATCAACCATTCCTAAAAAAGTACCTGCAGTTAGTTGTGAAAGTTTGTCATAAACGTGGTGCCCACGCGACTGGTGGAATGGTGGCTCAAATGTTAGTAGATGACGTCAATTCTGAAACAAATAAAAACATTATCAGAAGCATTTGTGGCGCCAAAATTCCTGAAATTAAAGATGGAATTGACGGGTTTATGGTTTACGATATTCGTTTAGTTTCAGCCATGAATCGACTGTGGCAGCAATATGGTGGACCGTACGAAAATCAAATAAATTATTTTGGAACAATAGAAAACATAACTGAAAAAGATTTGTTGACCCTTCCTCACGGTGGTGTAACAATACGAGGATTAAAACACAATATTTCTGTTACTATTTTATTTATTCATAATTGGTTGAATGGAAAAGGTCACTTTATTTTTGATGGTGCAGTCGAAGACTCCGCAACAGCTGAAATATCACGTTCGCAAATTTGGCAGTGGATACAACACAGCGCAAAATTGGAAGATAATAACGCAATAGTTACTCGACAATTAGTAATGTATCACACAGAGCTTATCTCAAATGAAATTTTTAATACTGAAATGTCAAAAAATCTCGCAGTGGCAGTTGACTTGTTTCTCCATCTTATCAATTGTCGATATTTTCATGAATTCATCACTACGTTCATTAGTATGTCGTATCCATTTAGAAAACTGCACGCACATTTGTAATATATAATATAGCTGTATTATTGTCATGAAATTGAATAAATTGTTTTAATTTTCTTGCGTCATAATATAAATTATGCATTCAAATCGAAATTGGTTTTGTATGAACATTATTTGGTCCATGGTGAAAAAGAAACGTTTCCATATAATAATAGCATATGTATTATCATTTATCATACATATGTCTAAGTATTTGTTTCAACATATATACCGACTGCTGCCGACGTACGATTATACATTTATTGTGTTGGGTAGAGTATATATATACACCGCGCCAGTATTCTACCAGTACCACATATGTACAATTACATGAACATAATCCTCCGCTAATAAACATGTCCTCAACAATTCTCATTGGTTACTTTATATATTAATCGTGTGTGACGTAATATAAGTCGTTGTTGACTTGTCCAGCCGAAGCTCGGTTACCCTCATTATGAGGTGCCAGGTCGTGGGCGAATGGCATCCCCACTTAGCGGCCACTAATCCGGCGCGCAGTATGTCCGTGTGAGCCATTGGCGCTCCCCAAGTGGGGCGCAAAAATACAACGCAGAGGGCGCTTTTCATCACCCGGCAAAGAACGCATGAAAATAAACATTCGTACAAATATACAAATATTTTGATAAAAAATATATATTTATATGTATGTGGGAATTAGATATTGGCTATCTATACCCAAGTTATAAACCAAGTGATATTAAATCAATGTTCAAGTAATGGTTACACTGTGTATAAATGCACTCATGATTTAAATATTTTATTGTCAAATTAGAATTATGATATATGAGTTGGCTCATTGGTAACGCATTCGAATGGCGTTCGAATGAAAATATTTGTTTTTCTTTCAATACATTAACAATAGGAGATTTTTTATCATTTCTTATGTCTTTGACACAATTCAAAAATTCAATTTCACAGATGTATGTCATAAATTTCCGTTTCTCAACAATAAACCATAATGAATGCAAAATATCCCAAGGAAAGAACTATATTAGTATGTTTTACGTTGTGAAATGAACAAACAAATATATATTGTTACATCCTGACTGCACCGAGCGGTTGATTTCGTGTCTAGATTGCGCAACACATATAAGATCAATTTAAATTTCGATTATTGAAGATTGAAATGGTAGAAGGATCGCTGCCAATCACTACTAAACGCAGTTGAGGTACTGGTGGTGAAAAGTGTGATTGGAAGACGATTGAAGACGACGTTGATGATTGTAAATATAATGTTTATTCAAAGGTGTACAGTTGATTCGCGATTGTTGTTGTAGGTTGAGATTGATGTTTAAAAATGTTCACTTATTTATAGCACAACTGGTAATAACACGACATTACTATTTTTTACAATGATTTACAGAATTCACGTTGAAAAACAAAGTATCGTTGTCTGAGACTTGGACTGATAATCATCACTAATCATCCGAGATTATTCCCCGGTGAAAATATTAAGTCCCATAGCAAGCCCATACGAGACTGAGAGACCCATAGCATGCCCATACGAGACTGAGAGTTCCATAGCATGCCCATAGGGAGCCGAGTAAAGCCATAAATGTTGGGAGAGTTCCATAGCACGCCCATAGGAAGCCGAGTAAAGCCATAAATGTTGGGAGAGTTCCATAGCACGCCCATAGGAAGCCGAGTAAAGCTATAAATGTTGGGAGAGTTCCATAGCATGCCCATAGGAAGCCGAGTAAAGCCATAAATGTAGGAAGAGTCCCATAGCACGCCCATAGGAAGCCGAGGAAAGCCATAAATGTAGGGAGAGTCCCATAGCATGCCCATAGGAAGCCGAGTAAAGCCATAAATGTTGGGAGAGTTCCATAGCATGCCCATAGGAAGCCGAGAAAAGCCATAAATGTAATACAGCTTACAATTTCTACGGAATCTAAATCTCTAACCATACTTATTTATATGTAATTAACAAATATGTATTTAATGTCACAATTAATCGGATGTATTATCGAAACTATTGATGAGTTGCCCAATAAACACGTGACGATCAACATTGATTGTGAAACAAACCGATTTTATACTATCGACTGGTATCACCCGATACTTTCCATTTAACTCAAAAGTATTTAAATGTGAAATCGGTATGTTGTTTTCATTATAGTCATTACTCATAATCATATCATCGATGTCATACTTGATTATCATATCCGACGACGTTTTAAATGAGTGACTGAATACTCCATCATTGATTAGAGCCAGATATGTGCTTTGACAATCATTGGTATCACATTGCATAAACAAGAAAGCGAATAGGGCAAAAATGCAAGCTAAAAAAAAATGGCAGACAGAATGCGCGCATAACTCGATCTCTCATGGGTCCCTCAAATAATAATAGATAATAAAGTTAATATTTATCTATATTCACTCATTTACAAAATCCGTTTTGGAATATGCATACATCATATGTTCTTTTTTTGGTAAATAACGAAAATATGGAAACTTTACATATTGTTTCAATGTGATATATCAGTCTAACATTGTACATCTCAAGATGTACAATCTATTAGCATATTGAGAATAGTTTTCTCAGTATTTAGTGGCACAGTCGGCAGCGCTCCTGTTTCACAGTCCCAGGGTTCCAGGTTCGAGTCTCACCAGTGGTAGATTTTTCCAATTTTAATTTATTAATATTATATATGTTTTTCTGAATTTATATGTGATTTTCTACTTTGTCATATAGATGATGATTGGTGGTTACGAATAATGAAACTAATTTTCCAATGATTAGAAGTGAGTGATGCGCCGTGCTCAGCTGGTGGGTGGGGTGGTGGCAATTATTATTTTTTTTGCATGCCACTATTGAGTTCCATTTCTTTTGCCAACTTACCAATCGCGTCAGTGAGTCCTTGAGTTTTAGTTCGAATTTAAGGGCCACTGATTGAGAGACGCATGAGACGCCCATGGGAGACCCATGAGAGACGCAGGAGACGCCCGTGAGAGGCCCATGAGAGACGCATGAGACGCCCGTGAGAGGCCCATGAGAGACGCAGGAGAGACCCATGAGACGCCCATACGGGTCATAAAATTTTATGATGACCCTTTTTCTCGGCCTCGTGTTCACTACTTGGGTCTCTCATGGGCCTCTCCTGGCGCGCCCCATGTGAAGCCCATGAGAGACCGAGTGACGTGAAAATATTTTCACCAGGGAAGTTCTCATATTTTCGAATTTGTGTCGATGAAGACAGGATGTAAAGTCATTTACATTGTTATTTTCTTGCGAGTCCGATTATTTATAGATATTTTAACGTCAACGTTCTTCTATAGATCATATTTCGTGGCGTATTCCAATTTTTTCCATTAATTAAAATGCTGACTGTGGCATGGGAGTATACGATTGGATTGTCGGTTGTTCTGCTCGCTTTGGCATTAACGAAATTATTTAAGTAAAATATATTTATGACATTTCATTGAGGGGTGGAGGGGAGGGGCAGGCCGGGACCTAACAATATATATTTATAATGGAGGGTCTTTTTTTTTGTTTTTTTCCGAGGGAAGGTGGAAATCTCCTTAAACGCTGCTGAGCCCGTACTCTACAGTGTGTAGGATTTTTACCTACTAAAACCACCACCCTTTTCTATTTACATATAATACAAACTTTAAAATTATAAAACTAATTGACATGGTCTATTGTTGCGAATAATGTGAGGCTGGTTTCACAATCTGCTTAAGGCTGCAGCCTACGATCATGATCGTAAATATTTGCATTCATTAAATTTAAATGCTCCCGCGTTATCGACATGGTATGAGCAGTATTACCGAAACTTTTCAACGCGGTCTTTATTACACAAATTGAATTTAAAGTTTCGGCCGACATATTGCAACGTTTAATAGTTTTACGTCCAATATAAGGGAAAAAAACGCGTTCTGCCTAAGCATTAGAATGTGGAAGAATTCTCAAAATATTTGCGAGGATTTTTGAATTCGGATACCGACTCGAGATTCGCATCCACATCTCATCAAAATCTAAATTGGACCATTCAGTTTTAACTTCCAGGCAAACATTAAATAAATCTATCCACTAATCACGAATTGATTGATTCGCAACCAATCCGCCTAATTTATCACTGACTTAAATTACTTTTACTACCCATGAATCTCGATCCGCGTCAAACAAAACAGCTTTGCTTTCAAACACTGTTATATTTTTTAAAAAGACATCATCTACTGGAAGATGATCGCGGATTTGAATACTAGCTCTAACGTAAAATTTCAAATAGATCTTTTTGATCGCGTCAACATCAATTTCATTTATTTCGGTGTGTAAATATTCCATGCACTTTTTGCCAAGATCAACTTCTTTCAGAGGGAGGTGACTATTTGAATCGGTAAAATCTAAATTGTTTATTGTATTCGCGTATACATTCGATTTTCTAAATAATTTGGGTTTCAGATATTTACGAAGAAACCAGAAAAGTAATTCTAATGACGCGGGTTGCAATTCACAAATAAGAGATGTTCGCGCCTGAAAACTCACGTTGAATTGATTAAATTGATTCTGTACAAATTCTAAAAACAAAAGATAAGCTTTTGTTGACGGTTTTTTTAATATTTCGAGGAAATCATTTGCATGCCGGACTTTTTCAAATGATTCCACTATTAAATACTTCTCTAACGCGTTCCAATTTTTCAAAATCGGCTCGATGCACTTATAACGCGAACGCCAACGTGTTTCGCCGAATTTTAAAATATTTAGAGTACAATTGTCGAAGAACTTTTGAAATTGGCGAAAAATGGCAGTTCTTTTCGGACTGCTGGAAATGAAAGACGGAAGACTCCCCATAAAATGGTCGCAATCTTCAGGAATTACCTGACATGCATCTTTTGCAGCTAGTGCTGCGGAATGACACACGCATGAGAGAGTAATGAGATGCGGATTCGAATCGAGCAACATGAATTTTATTTGATGAATGCCTTTTGATTTCCGACCGAACACAAAGTAAGGTTGACTAGCAAGCCTCACAACGAAATTTATATTTATCACCCGGAACTTGTGTCACCCAAGTTTTCCATTCCGGATTCTTACCTTATCTTTTTTAGCGGGCGATGCCTCTCAATCGCACAAATTTCACACTTTTAATTATATTAAATATGAAAATTAAATACTTTTCTACACTTTCAAATTACGGCTAAGCACGACGAGAAGCAAACTCAATATACTCTCCACAAACAACAATTGTGTCGATGTGATTTTTGTGATGAAACAGAAAACAAATGACACTCATCGCCGAGCGCTCAATGTACGTAAGATATTGTAGGGTCCTGGCCCCCCCCCCCCCCCCCCCCCAACGGAATGTTATACAAAACTTTATTTAAACAAATTATTTATAACTGCCGACGCAAGCAGAACAACCGACAATCCAGTCACACATTCTCACGCCACAGTCAGCACTCAAAACTGGAATGCGTCTCGAAATATAATCTAATGAAAAATGTCAAAACTAGAAATATTCACAAATCACATTATTCAAAAAGAAAAAAACGATATCAAATAACTTCACATCCTGTCTTCGACATAACGCAAAAGAGAGAATATGGGAACTTGGTGCCGCGAATAAAACTCGAATAACCGCGAATAGAGCTCGAATGACCGCGAATTGAAAAAACGGCTACTCAGCCATCAGCAAAAATCAACCACGTCCATCTGCCAAAGTTAAACGGTCAAACATATTACTATCAGCAAAATTATATATTCAGAAATTCCTCCCACTATTGGAACAATCCACCAATCACCTTTCCAAAACTTCAGAATTAACAAATGAAATCATGGCAAGAAATAAATATAACCAATAAAAATAAGTCCACGCGGACTCCGAGAGTTGCCAATGCAAAATCCCTATCCCAAATAGTATTTAAACTCGTGCTCAAAGTACACGTCTGTTCAGTACGCTTTTTCATCTTTGCCAGTACGTTTACCATCTTGAACGCAGTACATCTTTACATCTTTGTGGCCGCACGCCCTTACGTATTCAGTCAGTACGCTTTTACATCAGTCATCACTGCGGGTCAATTCTTTACGTTCAATTCATTACGGTCATTATAATCATTAGCGTCATTAATTCATTATCAGTTCGCGCTTCAGACAGTTATACCCTACGTTATCGTCAACTCAGACCTTCCATCGAAGTGTATTTTCTTTAACATAACAGAAATCGAGTTCTCATATAAACTCTGATCAAGGACATTATTAAAAGCACTACGTAATAAATAAATGATAAAAAAAATTGTGAAACCTATTGTATTGCCACCACGTCATAACTTCGTTGAATAAAGAAAATAAGTGTTAAAATAAAACCATTCGCTCGTCGATTTAAAAACCAATTATTCATCTCCTACACTCCAGTACCTCAGCTACGTTCAGTAGTGACCGGCAACGATCCCTATACCTTTTCGGAACTCAACAAATAAATTTAAATTGATCTTGTATTTGTTACGCAATCCTGTTGCGGATCCAACCAGCCTATACAGCCAGGACGTAACAATATATATATATATATATACAGAAGGACTCGTAGTTCTAGACATGAAATAAAAAACAATAGTCATTGCATGTTCCTCAATTTATTTTAGTCAAACTATGTTTTACATATAAATAAGATATAAAAGTTATCACAGCGCGAAAATAACAATTTGATACATATGATGGCATATGATTTTTTAAACATATAATTTTCTGTCCTCATTTATTACAAAGTTTTCAATTTAATAGATTTATATTATATGGTAGCTTTATATTGTCAGCTAAATATTTTTTATCATATATTTTTTCAATTAAATTGAGAAAAAAAAATAAATATTTCAGGTGAAAAACTGAACGCCAACCCAAACTGCTACCAATAAGCTATTAGATACATTGGTTATAAATTATAAAAACGTTGTATTTAAATTTGCATTGCACTTATAAATAACTTGGGCATCAGAAACTAATTGATTATCGCTTAGATATTACTTGGGATTGAGATAGTAAACAGAACAATATTTATACATTCAAACATCATGAAGGATATTTATATATTAATGCGTACATTTATTTATACAATCATTTATTTCCGTGCTAGTTTTCGGTGGAGTGATGGAAGCGCCAGTAGTGCGGAATTTCGACGTCCTGTTTGGTGAGCGCCACTGCCTCACATGTACATAGTTTTGCTATGCGTAGTGTGGGCGCGCGGGCATATGGAAGGGGAAATCGGCGCCCACGACCTGGCATCTCTATGACGTCTTCATACTATACATATTACTTTGGCAGCAGACTTTATTTGTCGGAAGTGCGTGTCACACGTTCCAACATTCATCGGCTCGTAACCACCCGGTTAAATACATTCCGATTATCGTTATTCACGTTTATGTGATCACTTGCGAGCGTTAAACAGGTAACAATGATTCTTATACGGACGACAAATATTTTTGTTTATAAGTAAGTTATTACGCACTATATGGTGCGTAATAAGTAAAATTTCGATTCGTTTTAGCTCATATCATTGAACATGTCGATATCAAGATTCACGGGTATTGAATTGGGACCACCTATTGAAATTTTTGCATTGCAAAAGGCTTATGTTGACGATAGATTTGACAATAAAGTCAATCTGGCAATTGGGGGTGAGTTCGTTTCCTTTATATTTTTACATACTCATCCATGATTCAAGTCTATGGTCCCACGATTCATTCCACTAGACTATCAAGTATTAGATTATATCACAATACTTATGGATGTATAAAAACACAAAATTTCCATTTCGACACTTATCACATGATATTCATATTAGCATGTTGAAATAAGAGTTTCTAATGGAACTAACCTTGAATGACTCGCGCGAATACATGGCAATAGGCGTTACATAACTCATTTTATCAATTTATCATGTGATTTTAAATGTAAATTGAACGTCATTGTATGGTAGAACAACTAAATGTTCATGACTATATCTCTTGTATATTTATCATTCGAGTATTATTAAAAACAAAATACATAGATATATCTTTTCTGACTTATAATTATTAACTTGATTACTCCAGCTTATCGCACCGATGAGGGCAAACCATGGGTTTTACCAGTTGTCAAGAAAGTAGAGAAATATTTGGCTACAGACGAGGCTCAAAATCACGAGTATCTTCCAATTCTAGGTCTTGATACCTTTAGTAAACATGCAACCACCATGCTCTTAGGAAATAATTCTCAAGCAATTGCTCAAGGCAAAGCTTTTGGTATTCAGTCACTATCTGGTACCGGATCACTACGTGTTGGCGCTGAGTTTCTCGCTCGCATTCTCCAGTACAATACATTCTATTACAGCAAACCTACCTGGGGTAATTACTGGAATTACAATCTACATATAGAACGTGTTATTGCAATACTAACTATATTTTTCTACATTCTTAGAGAATCATAAGTTAATTTTCATGAATGCCGGCTTCACGAAAGGTTGTGAGTATCGATATTGGAACAGTGAAAATCGCAATGTTGATATTGAAGGCATGATTCAAGATCTCAATGATGCACCACAAAACGCTGTGATTATTCTTCATGCGTGTGCACACAATCCTACGGGTTGTGATCCCACCCCTGAGCAATGGAAAAGAATAGCCGATACCATTGAACGCAAACGACTTTTTACATTTTTTGACTGTGCTTATCAAGGATTCGCGAGTGGTGATTTAGATCGTGATGTGTATGCGCCGCGGCTCTTTGCTGAACGAGGAATAGAATTTTTCGCCGCACAAAGTTTTGCGAAAAATTTTGGTCTATACAATGAACGGGCTGGTAATTTGGTGGTTGTTACGAACGATACGAAAGAAATAATTGAAACCAAGTCGCAGTTAACACTTATTGTACGAGGAATGTATAGTAACCCACCCAATCACGGTGCTCGCATTGTAGCTACGGTTTTGGGCAATATCGATTTATACGACGAATGGTACGATAATTTCCTTTTCACTTGCACATTCTTCATCTTCCGAGGAACAAATATTTAATCTTACAATTATTGATTCATTTATAAATATGAATGACATTTAAGCAACGACGTTTCAGGGTATATCTTTGTTTCACCACATATATCATAAAAATTAATTACAGGAAAGATCACATTCGTGAAATGTCTGGCAGAATAAAGTTAATGCGAAAAGCATTGTATGACAGATTAATAAAACTCAAAACTCCGGGAACATGGGAACATATCACGCAACAAATTGGAATGTTCTCTTACACTGGCTTGACAGGTAGTGTACTCAAATTTAATGTATATATTTAAAAATTGACTCATTGTTCATTTCTTTATTACTTTTTTTACTTTTCACTTCGATTCTTTATTTACAGAAAGACAAGTTGAATATTTAAAGGACCATTATCATATCTACATGCCCCGTAGCAGTCGCATAAATATCTGCTCTCTTACAAACAAAAATATTGACTATGTAGCGAAAGCCTTCCACGACGCCGTTACACTATCTCCAGATTCCACGAATAATACTATTTAAATTACGTTTAGCATTTATTGTTTTACAGATGGTCAAATCAGTTATTCGTCTATACGTACTATCTGATATGTAGCAAAAAAGTGAATAGCAACCCTGTCTAACTATAACTATATTTATATCGGCTATAATATGTATATTTTCACATTTTATGCAGCACAAAATATTGCAGTAAAATATAGGATAATTATTAGGACGATAATAGTTCAAAGATATCACTAGAAACAGAACATATATTATAAATAGACTGACAGTATTTTATTGTCACATATACAGTTGAATTATTGTTAAAAAATAAACTGAGTATGGTAGAGTGACGGTTAGAGAGTGGTTGATGAGAAGAAGAGTACAAATCTTGTTAATGTCAGATCATAAACAAATGCACATATAGCAATCTATAATATGTTATACATCATATTGATTTTCCTCTCTGCTATATGTACTATAAGTAAAAATGTGTGCCAAAAATTTTGTAGCCGTTGATATCATGTTTGAATATGCAACACGAGTAAACCGAAATGGGACCTTTTTTATTTTATTAACAAAAGTGATAACTGATGAAGCTTTACACGAAATTTCATAAAATCTCTCTTTTATTTTTTCAGATTACTAAATACAGCTTTGTAAGAAAAATATATTCATTGCATTCAATAATATTCTGGAGTAGTAAGTAGGGAAATCGATAACTATACATTAGGGCTTTCAAATGTATTAACAATTAATTGAAAAAACAAAATATATCGAAACGCGTGTGCAGTCCGCCCGATTTCTCATTGAATTTTATTTTTTTTTTGTGATTGGAAAATATTAAACTTGCCCATATAATTGGCAAATGTCATGAACAATTATCAATCATGATCAATATTTCGTACAATTCTACGAAAATATTTGAATATTTATATTTGAAATTGAATAATATATGGTTATACAAAAAAAAATTATACGGCAATGATAAGTGCGCGTTGATATTTCATTATTAATATATCTATTTTTTTCTCCATTTTTCGGTTAATTGTGATGTTTTGTGATTAATAATAAACATGTAAGAGATATAACAGCAATGATAAATACATGCTACTGAATGCATCCATGCAGCTAATTATTGAATTTGAATAACATAGCGATAGACAATAATATAAGTGTTGAATTCTAGTTTACATGCAATTATTAAACGGAAATAATTTCAATAATTAAATAACAGTACAGCTAGATAAAATGTTGGATCATCATTTGACCAAAAGTAACCGTACGTGTTAACAAAACAAATGTTCTGCATTCAATCACTATAATTTTTAGATTATATCATCAACGATTGATTTTATACCTTCATTTACTTTTCAAATAAATGTTTGAAATTTCATGAATATTGTTTATTATGGGTTACAGAAAAATAGTCATATTGACAATAAGAAATTAAAATGACTCATTCACAGGGAATCGACAATCATGTATTCCACTTGGACTCTTTTTTTATGAATCTCTCTGTACCATCAGACTCTACAGCTGTATAATAACCCATATTTTCGTATTTAGATCTCATATAGTATATATAACCGGAACAGCCAATCATCGCTGTTAAACCCAATGCCATTATTATCATGTTCTGCAATGTAAAAATATATATATCTACATGTATTATTTCATAAAGTATTTATGTTCCATAATCGCATATATTGACACTTTATTTCCATCAATACATCCGAATATCATTATATCCTACCGGTCGTGCATATAACTCGTAATTCACTGCTTTGAAAAGTAAGGTGCTGCGAATAGAACGAATACCATCGCCCGGTGTGAATTTTTGGTCAGTACTTGGTGGTTTATCAGCCATTTTATTTTACCTGCAATAGTGGGATATTTTTGTTTATATGAAAATGGCATAAGTATTTTCTAAATAAGATCTTTTGATTTTTCATCATTTGCACACTTTCAATGTGTAGGAGATGCATCCATGTGGTTATAGGTTATAGGTGATACAAGTGTACTTTGTGTTTTCTTTATGTACATAAATATGAGGCAGATCCTAATTATTGTGGATTGCACGTAAATTAGTCGAATTATTAAGCTTATCTAACGCAAATGTTCATGACATTAATTATTATCAACAACTATATTTTACTTCTTGCCGTACAGGAATGCACAAAGTGATGATTGTTACTCACGTTTAAATGACAACCCTTCATTTACTTACTGATGTATGAGTAAGGAAACAAAAGTACAATCAAGAGTAACTAAACCATATAGCCACTTAAATGGCGAACAATGAACAATGTAAAATTAAAAAAGCTTTTCACTTATTATCGCAAGAAGCGAGAGGTACGTAATTTGTATTCATATATACATAACGCATATATATATATATATATATATGCAAAAATGGACTACGTCACATTTAATATATTAGATATTTATTTCATTATAGAACTTTATTTGCCCCAAGAAATTGCAACAGTCGATGTGCAACGAGGTTCTATAAATGCTTTCGAATTTTATCGTAACTACGTCTCACGAAATATACCATTACTAATTAAAAATGGAGTATCGAAATGGCCAGCAGTAAATAAATGGAATATTTCATACTTTCGGAAAATTCTATCTGATAAAAAAATTACTGTAGCTGTTACACCGAATGGTTTTGCCGATGCCATAACTTCAGACAAATCTGGGAATGAATATTTTGTTATGCCTGAAGAACGTGAGCTACAAATGTCATTATTCCTGGATAATTTAGAAAATCCCGATAACGAAGTTTATTACATCCAGCAACAGAATTCCAATTTCCAAAGTGACTATTATGAGTTATGGAGAGACGTTGATCAGGATGTTTCTTGGGCCACGGAAGCTTTTGCAAAGGATCCAGATGCAATTAATTTTTGGATGGGTGACAATCGTGCAATTACTTCCAGTAATTCATTCAATTCTTTTTCCTATAAAATCAATTGACCAATCAATTGTATAAATAGAATAACAACATGAAAACGCTTCTATTCACATTTTTGTTTTCAGTGCATAAGGATCCATATGAAAACATTTACTGTGTAATATCTGGTGAAAAAGAATTTATTCTACATCCACCTACAGATTTGCCATGGATTCCTTATGCTAAATATCCTTCAGCTAAATATAACAAACGTGAAACTGGTGAATGGAGTATTGTTCCTGTCTCCACGAAAAGTTCAAAAATATCCAAAAAACATAATGACAATGGTGACACAATACCGTGGATTTCTATCGATCCTCTTCATCCAAATTATGACAAGTTAGTATGATAGTACAAAGTATCTCGGACTAATAACGTTTGCTGAAGCAATTAATCGATAGTTGATGTAAGGAATATTCCTATCAGGTACCCCCAATATAGAAATGCAACAGCATTGAAAGTAAAAGTAGAAGCTGGCGACATTCTTTATCTTCCATCGTTGTGGTTCCATCATGTACAACAATCACATGCATGTATCGCAATAAATTATTGGTACGATATGGAATATGACATAAAGTATTCTTATTATAAATGTCTGGAAATTTTGTGTGAATAAAGTTTTGTTTTATATCCATCATATATGTATATATACTTTATTAGTTATTGCGCGACGTAAAGCATTGCATAGTGATTATTAACCAGTTGGTTACACACGCACGCACAATTATAATAATGTTTATATTTAAATGATTCTTAAAAGAGACCAACCTCACACATTCCATCAAATACTAACGGGGTAAGTAATAGCTAAAATCGTTTAATGCCATGCATTACGTCATAAAATTCATGATTGACTGCGTAAACTAAATTACAATTAATTCAGTGTCACTCAAAATAATCCTATATACTTAATAATGTAATATATATTGTGTTTAATTTTTGTTTTTCTCTGAATTTCGAATGAAAGAAAAAAAAAATGTAAAAAAAAGAGAATTTCCCCTAATTTATGAATGTAACTTTAACCACATAATCTAAATTAAAAATATTACCATAAATGTATAGTAAGAATTATACATTGTCAATATTCTATTGGAATATCGACGATAGCTTTTTCTTGTATTAAATGCATTACTCATATCTGTAACGCCGGTGTGCCCGATAATTAGGAAACACGTGTGGATCCTGTGGAAGTCTATAACAAAATGAATCTCCATTCGGAGATGATGCAAATTTCCCAGATGATGTGTGGCCATCATTCAAATCTCAGGCTAAATCGTCATCCGGATCGCTGCTAACGTTTCTGTAATTGCGCTTACCATAACCAGTAGCATGTTGAGTTTCATACATTTTACGATTCTCAAGATAACGTTTGTAATTATTTTCGCGCTTTCGTCGTTGTTCCTCAGCTTGTTGTCGCAATTTCTCAGGATTCATGTGCGATGTTACCATATGTCGTGTCAAAGAGCTCATAAATTTGTATGTTATACCACATACATCGCATGAGAGGATCTCCTGAGTTTGCCCTTGTGGCTACGTATATATAATAAAAACGACAATATGAAGACATAAATATACGTAGAATAGAAATAAATATTTCAATATTTTAATAGGCTATTGAAAATAAATGATAATTTGAGAATGGTGTTGACTTACCGCAGTTTTCTCGCGTACCTGCTGATGTACCAACATATGACGTTGCAAATTATTGAGCCGATTAAATTCTCGACCGCAAACTTCACAATCAAATTTTTTATCAGGATCGTGATTCTTCTTGTGCATTGACAAATCAGCAGCTGTCATGAAGGACTTGTGACAAATTTCACAATTGTGCGTACGTTGTATTTCACCAGCTAAATGTGATTCTTCATGTTTTTGAAGTGCAGGTTTGTCGAGAAAACGACGACCACAATAAATACAAGGCAGTGGCTTTGATTCAGGATTATGAAGAGCCATGTGACGTCTAAGTGCCGGTGCAGTAGGAAATGTTTGTTGGCACTCCAAGCATTGAAATGGACGATCGCCCGTATGGGTTTTTCGATGTCGAGCTAATGAATTTTGATCAGGAAATCGTTTTGGACACAAGTCGCATGGGAAATTTCGTGTTGTAATATCCTCCTCACGTGCGTGTTTCAATCTATTGTGACGTAATAATTGGAATTGTGTTTTGAAGCTCTTCTGACAAATTTCACACTTTAATGCATCCGTAGTTGGAATAATAACTTGTGTTCTCTTTAATCCGTTCTCATCTTCAGAAATAATGAGCGATATGGTAACAGTGTTATCCTCATTATCAATATCGTGATTGTTTGAATTTGAAGTGGTTGACTCCTTGACAAGAAAAAAAGCGAAAAATTACTATTTGCAGTAGAAAAATAAATCGAACAAAATGAAAATAAGCGATTTTGAACAAAAATTTTTACTTGTCTTAGAGTATTTTCATCCAAATCTTGAACCGCCAATGCAACATCGCGTGATTTTTGCAATGCTCTGATTTCCTGATTTTCCTGATCATCACTGCTATTATCAGCAATAGCGTAGTTTCCATCTTCCGTTAAATATACTGGTTGCATCGTTCCATTTTCATCTTTAAAATATAATTGTCCTTCCTCATCTTCGTGAAGGAAAATTTGATCCTATCAAATTCGAATAAAAAAATTAACTTCTGATATAACTGTTATATTATATTATCAATATATATTATAAAAAAGAGAAAACAATAAAGGGGGGAAAAAAAGTGGATGCATTACCAATACCTGAGCATTGTCCTCTTCCCCTTGCTCGTTCATAACCATCTCGTTTCCACCCTCCCAATGTTCTTGTTGTTGCTGTTGTTGTTCTTGTTCTTCAGGTTGTCCCTCCTCCAAATTATGTTCATCATACATATATGATTCTGTATCATTTACAGAATGAGCCATATACAGTGTTCCCATATCATCACCCTCATAATAAATTGTACCTTCTACAGGGATTGTGTCCTCATCAAGTCTTTCCATCTAAAACAAACTCGTTGAATTGAAATAGATTAAAGGATTATAATGGAAAGGGAGAAGGAGGAAAAACAAAGAATAAAGCTACTCTATTTACTTTGATATAACGTGGATCATCTTCACGTTGTTTTGGCAAATCAGTATGCTTTTTGGAACCAAGGACTGTGTATACCAAATCATTCTCAGCATTTTTCACAATCTCATGGGGATTGTCAAGATCGTCTTGTTCATACTCTGGAGCACGTGATTTTGAAAGTCGATAAACGGATTCTGGCTTATTCGACGCAACATTATTACCATTCATAGCCGTACTTTTTTTCACACAATTCATATTATTTTTGGAAGATTGATCCACTCTAATTGATCTGATTTCCAATGGATCATTTTCCTCCACTGACCAATCTTCCTCAGCATCATAAGTAATAACTCGTTGAGAGTAATTGATGCGATTATCATTATCAAACTTTCTCTTTTTCAATTTTGGTCTTTCATCTTGACTTTGATCATCTTGTGAATCAATAGAATCTGCATCAATGATTTCAGTTATAGATGAAGCTGATCGTGATTGTAGTTGCAAATTGTCCTCGTCTTCTCCCTCAACAACTTCAATTTCTTCAATGATCTCAACAATTTCTTCCGTGTGAATTTCTTCAATTTCTTCAGTTTCTTCCGTTTCTTCTGTTTCTTCAATTTCCTGTGTCTCTTGGGTAGCATAAATTATTTCTTCCTCTTCCATAACACCACCATCCTTTGCTTCCAAAATAGCTTTTAACTCCTCTACTCCCATGGATTCAGTCGTTTCACTATTAACTTCCATCATTGTTATTTACAGTGTGTCTGCAAATAGATTGTATTTAACTTTACTCCAAATTCGTGTTATTCATTTAATGATTTGTTTGTCATGTTGAAAGAGTATACAATGATATTGTGAATAAACAATGGATATAATGAGGGTTATTGTCACAGCCCTCAATAGCGTATAATTTCTACATATCACACTCATACTGTGCATGTTAAAAAATTCATTTCTCTGTCTGCAGTTAGGGATGTGACACATCCATGAAAATGTTTAATAATATGAAATGTAATAATCAATACTGGGAGATTAATGAGGAAAGATCACGTTGGAAAATTGAATGTGTTGGAATAAACAACAGTAATGTAAAGGTTAAAGTATGGCAAGTGGGGAAGTAAAGTGGATATTGGATTGAAACGTGTGGCCAGTACGCAGCACCTATGACGGTGCGTGATGCAGTTCCATAGTATTCAATTTGTAGAAAAATATTATCACTCGCAAGATCACTTGGGTATGTGTTATATGTAGATTTATTAAGAAAAACATTCGAAAATAAATATATTTTCAATTGAAATTTGTTTTTGAACGCGGCTTACACCAGTCGGTACGGGTATGCCTTGTATTTATCAACGGATAGCAAAATGGCTACGGAATAGCCGCCAACATGCTCTTGTTCCCCAATAGCACCCGCAAAGATCAACTTTCAACAAATATAATACTTAAAAATTGGTCACTCACCGCACCCTTTTTAATATAGGTCGCCGAATCCTTTTGAATTTCGCAATTATGCAGAATAGAAATTAGTTTTTACTCAGTCGATACGCCGCCCGCTGTTCTCCCATTAATCGAGTGACGCCACCATAATCGAGAAATGTTTATCGATGGCCGCTTTATGATATGTTCCCTAGACCCCCGCCATTTACACGCCACATTGATATGCCTACACCAATACACTTCTCTTATTCATAGGAACTTTATTTGAAGATGGCGCAGTTGGCGCCTGCAAACAATATTCCCGCCATTTGCTATACACTATACATTTTTGTACAGAGTATATTCAACAGCATATGCATACAATTCACGTTCTGTATATATATATAGATATACTTTGAATCAGTGTACTGACACTGCCTATGCTCTCCGTGTTAAGAAAATGTGTCGTACTTGCACGGGCTGTGATTGGCCAGATCACAATTTCTGGTGAAAAATGCTGCCAACAACAGAATTTCACTTAATCTCTGCTATTCGTTGCCAATAGTATAAAGACAAATTATTAACACCTATTTTATCAACGGTTGAAACGTCGATATTTTATCATGAATTAATAAGTTTCAATATTAAAGGATTTTGTATATTTTCGGAGCGATAATGGAATGTCGTGAATCTACAACGGCAATTGACAGAATTCAATACTATTCATTGTAGACTCACTACGAACATACTAAGGCAAAACCCGATATGTCATATACGATACTGTGTTAACATATCAGGTTTTGCCTTAGTACCACAGGTATATGATATGTAGACATAACTATTGATATAAAAAATTCTTTGATGTACACATGCTTTGATAACACTCAAACTTAACAATATCTAATATATAAAATATTTTAGGTTATTTTATGCAATATAAATTAAAAATTTTTTTTTTTTACATCACATTTACATTACATTATACAGGAATAATACATATTTACAAGAAATAATATAAAGATAGGTAAAGTTAATTTTTTTTCTCTTTCGTATTCTAAAGGAATGTCATTATCATATATTTTCGATTTTTATAT
>CAJUYH010004128.1:0-28603 GCA_910591685.1 Galerucella tenella | reverse complement strand
ACTCCAATCTCCGTGAATCTTGGATACTTGGATACAAAACAGAAAAGAGTGAAATACAAGCGGCTGAAATGAAGTTTCTAGTGCGAATAAGAGAAGTAACAAAAAAAATAAGATAAGAAGCATGGTAATTAGAGAAAAACAGGAAATACAGTCTACTAGACACTAGATTAACTAGAGAAATTATGGGGAGTAGAGATTCGGAAAAAAGAAAGAAAGGTAGATTTGGAATCAGAAAATAAGGGAAGTATTACAGTGGAAAGGAAAAACTTGTATAAAAGCTAATAAACTGTCCACTGCGACAGAAAGAATAAATACATCACACAGAGATATTTGACTATATACGAGGATGTATTGATATCCAGTTAGCCTAGACCAGTTCCATGCATAAACAGAATATTGCGTTAATAGCAACGAACAATAACTCATTAGAAGTGTCAGTGTGAAGTTGGATGTCAAAAAAGTAAACCAGAGTTACGCAACAAATTAAAAGAAAAAAGATGACCACCGAAATTGTGAAGATCGAAAAATTGGATTATCGAGCCATCATCAACTACCTGTATTTGAAAGGGTTAAGAGGTAAGCAGATTTACGAAGATATGTTTAATACCCTTGGTGATTAGTGTCCTTCGTCCTCTCCAAGACCTAAGAATTTTCGGGTCCAAAAATCTGCTGGAAAACTTCTTACTTCAGTTTTTTGGGATTGCCATGAATTTTTTGCATAAGGGTAGAACAATAACCGGAGATTACTATTCGACATTACTGACCACTTTACGGGAAAAAATTAAAGAGAAAAGACGCGAAAAGCTATCAAAAGGTGTTTTGTTTTTGCAGGACAGCGCCTCTGCACACAAATCTCATGCTGCCATGCAAAAAATTCGTGATTTAGGGTTTGAATTAATAGAACACCCTCCTTATTTACCAGATTTGGCTCCGTCCGATTATCATCTCTTTCCTCAACTGAAAAAAAAATTTAAAAGGTCGTAAATTTTCTTCCAACGAGGAGGTAATAAAAGCTGTGGAGGTTTGGTTTGCAGAGCAAGAACAAACATTTTTTTTGAAAGGTCTAGAGACGTTGCAAGTTCGCTGTAATGAATGTATCCAATTAAGAGGAGAATATGTTGAGTAATAAAATATTTTGACATTGAAATTTTGTTTGGTTCTATAGTAGGCTAAGAATTTTTCAATATCCATATGTACAAATAGAACTGTTTTAATATTTATGATGCTAACAATTTGCAGCAATCCAAAATCTGTTTATTGTTCACCATTCAGATTACATTACAATTTGATAATGTTAAAAGCCAAAATATACCTAAACATGAATTCACTTTTGATAATAATGATAATGTTCTAAAACATCGTTTTCAAAAACTTTCAGTTCTGGTATAGGTTCATATTTCCCACAACAACCTTTTATTACATCATCATCTTGAGGCCATCCTTGAGAATTTTTGATTATTTTTATTGTTGGTCCAGCATGTTTCCAGGCAAGTTTTGAATAACCCATCAGAGAAGCAACTATCAGACTGAAAGTGCTCATAATAACCGATACTCCTGACATTACCAGCATTGCTTTGAAGACTAGGGGAAGTAGGATTGATTTAGCCATAAATATTCCTATCATCATGTTCAGAGCCAGTCTGTGCTTCTTCTTTTTTCTTGATGTTTCTACAGCGCCTGAAAATGGGATGCGTTGATAAATATTAACTATTTTTTATAGTTGTCTGACATTTGACACAACCATGAAGAAATAAATAACTTAAACAATTACGTTATAGGAAATAAATTAGTGATAAAAAGGCTGGAGATACAAAGCTCAGATACGAACAAATTATATTATTCAATATACGATTAAAGAAAGCAAATATCATCTATTGGAAATATTATTTTAAACAATATTAGGAAAAGTGAAATTAAAACACATGTATACAGATTTCACCAAACAAATTCAGCTTCAAAGCCGATTAGTTTATTTGGTGAATGATTTTTCAGGTCTGAGGGCGAGAGAGAGACCCTGCCAAACATCAGATATAGTTTGGTAAGTTTATCTGAAGCTACGGGGAATCGGTAAGAGGCGAGGCATATATGTCATAAACGTACAAATGGCGTAGGAAAATAGCATCGGTAAGAGGCGAGGAAACATGGTGCATATCTGTCATTAACGTACAAATGGCGTACGGTACCTATTTTTCCAAGTGAAACTGAAAATACAAAGGTAACTATGACAATACCAACGCCACTGGATAAATCAATATCAGTCAATTGACGAAGTGAGAGGGAAGAACACACGCACGCGCTTGCCAAGTCAGCTTTCGATAAAAATCACCAATTATGTAATTCGGAGGGTGTGATAATTATGGTTTTCGTACAACGCTGCCAGAGCTTGAAGAAGCCCGTAACAAATTTGGAAAAGTGCAATATTCATAAATTGAGAAAATAATGTTAATAGAAAAAATCCAAGGAAACAATCACATTGAAGAATTAAAGTTTAATCACATTGTTGATATTGTTAATAATAAAAAGTCCCTTTTCTAAATATTATCACTACATACTTAGCACTTCAGCTTTTTCATAGTTAAACGTGGCAATATCGAATGTTTTCGACTGCATTCCTTTCACGGCATCAAATAAACCTGATTTGAGCCGCGGCGGGGCAGGCACAAATTATATGCTTTGCTGTTTCATCATCTTCCAAACAAATACAGCAAGTCGGAAACAATAATTGACAACTAACACAAAACTATGAGTAGGTACTACATATTTGTGATAAGAAATAAAATCTATATTTCCTTGTAAAATTAGAAATTGGGAAACCCACTATATGGAGTCGTAAATAAAAAGTTAGGAAGCTCTCCACTATTAAACTGTCTTCGTAAGTAACAATTGTGAAGATCAGCAGATGTAGTTTTCCTTGGTTTTCTATATGGTTGGTTTTCCCTATTCCAAGGTTATAAAATTTTGACGGTAGGTGTCGCACTTTTTGCTCAATTTCGCGAATTTGATATTACCAAAATATTAAATATATTTATCACTCAACGGCAAAAGAAAATATAATTTAAAATAATTCCCTATACAGTGTGATACAATGGACAATCTTATATATAGATAAGCACGATTTATTTTCTAAGAGCACACTTGAAATATAAAAAATGTTAACTAGAAATATTTGAAATGAGAAATATATTCCTTACCTTTATCAACGATTCCATTTACGATGTTTGGGAAGAATCCATCATTGTTCCCAACTGTTAACCACTTAAAACCACTAACGCTTACCAAAAACAAACAAAAAATAATTATTAAGAAGAGAATTTGATGTGTGCGGGTTCGCATATTGAAATAAAATGCATTCAGAAGTGTCATTGCTGAAGGTTAGCGGTTGACCTATTCTTAGGAAGATTTAACAAAAAGTGATAAGAAAAAGTGCAATTTAAGTGCTTTGTATGTATGACTATTATTGTATCTTGAAAAAGAAATGTTTTGTTATCTTTCTGGTACAACACTACGTAGCTTTAGGTGTGACAGCATCGTTATATATGAACTATACCGCACCACATCGTTTTGGAATTTATAGACTCTAAATTCCAAAAATATGCATACAAAATGACACAAAAACCTAACATTCTTTTGAAAAATGTACCTTCTCTATCTACTGCGATCCCTATTTTTTAATTTTTTTACCAGAATAATAATTATCATCTAATGTATTGTTCAATAGAAAAAAAGTATTAAAGAATTAAAAAATATATAAATATATATAAACACGCGAGACATCTAGTGATTGTATTGTGAAGGTGAAAACATGATTTGTGATATTTCAGCGTAACCTTCTACTCGACCGCATAAGTAAGGAATCTGTTATAAATGGGAAGGAGAAGAGAATGTTTATATCAGCTTTTGTGTATTTCAATCAGATGTCACTATATGCTACATATAATTTAAGGGATACTATTAATTATTATTATTATTATTATTGCCCGTTTGCACCCAGCTCTTTTTAAAACTTAACCAATACTTAACGGACATTTCATTGATTCAACCAACAACTGCTGATTATCTTCAGCTCAACCAGCGTTAGTTTTATTATTAAAAACCACACACAAAGTGAACAGATCCACAAAAACTGAGATTATAGGTTTGTTCCAACTAAGCGAAATGATGCGTACGTGAACGTCACGATCATGCGCATAACAACATTTCTGTTCCAACGAGTTCCGACAATTCCACGGACTGATGAAAATGCGTTCCAACAAAAACTGGACACGTTCATGAACGTTTCGGCTAACGATCATTTTCATCAGAGATTTGGATGTAGAACCGTTCGTCCAAACTGTCAGTTGATGCTTTAGGGCGAGTTGTGTTCAACAGTATCAAACACCTAAACTCGGTTTAATGATGACTGATGTGTAGACTGATGTAATTGTTGATAATAGATACATCAATCAGCCACAGCCTAAACATCAGTTATCATTAAACCGAGTTAAAGTGTTTGATACAACTCGCCCTAAAGGTTAGGTAATGGTAAATAAACATAAATCATACATAAATAAAACGTAAACTTATAGGGTTGTAATAAAGTTCCTGAAAGTGGTAACAGTTTAAAAATGAATCGTAGAATCGTTTCAACAATGCATAGGGTTTGATGTTCATGGATTAATTCACGTACAGGTTCTCGAACGTTTGATTCGTACATAAATACGTTCACGAACGTTCATGTACTAATCAGAAGGTGGTTGTTGGAACAAACCTTATGATGGTCTTGTCACTTGTCAGTTTCAGTTGACAGATTCTCATTCGCAATGTAACTGTTGGTTAACTGACTGTCAACATTTATCTGTCGTTACCTAACCAACGAATATAATCAGAACTGGTGCAAATGGGCTTTGGTCTCTTTATTTTATTTGGCTGATCTGCGAATGTTGGGAAAATAAAAAATACCACACTTGTCAAATTTTTTCGTTGCCTTGTTGAGTTGATAATGATGTTAAATCCTTTTTTATCGATAGTTATAATTGTATTTAACGGAACTCACGCTTTGAAGTCACTTTTCAATATTTATACACTTTCACTGAAATATTATATCTAAACATCCATCATATATTTAAGTAAACAGTCCATACCGCTTTAATTCAATAGCACCTTTCCTTTTTTTATTAACAGGTGTGACAAAATACTTTGCTAATGATATCACCATCAACAGAATGTACACAGAGTGGACACGGAAAGAGCTTAAATTGACCATCCAAAAATATGACATTAACTTGAATCTGACTTATTAATTGTTCATATACAGGCCATTTTGAAAAGTGTACTTTGCACAATAATATAAATTTAATAGATGATTTATTTCGATATACTTAATTGAACTCTAAAATGTCGTATACATATATTGACTTGACACCCGGTAAGAGATATCTTTCCGGAACTAGACTAACATCTATGTTCTACTTGGAAATGTTTTATTCATTACATAGAATACACCTTTTATTGCTGATTTCACTAATTACCAACTCTTTTATTTCCCATCAATTATGATATATCGGATCTATTGTACTGTAAATATTGATTAGCTAACTGGTAAATTTATTTATTTAACAGTATAATACTATATATTTATAATATTTTCAAGTGAAACTATTTATAACAAGTTTTATTCATAAGTGAATTATTGTCGTGCAGCTAACTCAACCCCGTTTTACTAAGAAGGGTTATTCAATGTCTGTCGGGGCATATAGCAAGAGAAGTAGTTTTCGCTTCTTTGTGGACGGTTTCTGTACTTTGGAAAGTATTTTTCAAAGACTTTACTAAGAGAATAAAATTACAATTTGTCATAAAACAGTACTTAACTATTTTTATTCTTAATTTCAACCATTTTTTTCCTACAGATTTTTTTAAGTTATTTGCTCAATTTTACTGGTGATATCATTTTATATAAATATACAATATGTCCCTCCAAGTTGGAATCATATGGAAAACTTTTTCATTATTAATTTTAGGAAAAAATGTTATTCTTTATAAAAAATCTTGCATCATCTAAAACCTATAATATAGTCATAAAATATCAAAACTTTTTAGTCGTATACGAGGTTGGTCAAAAAATATGCGTCTTACTCAAGAGAAAAGTTAAATTTGACAATATCGAAAAATGTTACTAAAAAAGTTGGATATGTCGAATCATTAGTATGAGTAAAAAAGTTTTTTTTATCAGAATTTAAGTGCCTCGACAACTATGGCCATTGGCACTATACAAAAGACAAAAAGACATATATAAATACATACACTATCTTAAAACATAAAATATGTAAAATTCTCGGTAAAATATCAATCAAGTTTATATTTTGTGGTAGAGGTTAGTTGTTTTGAGGAGTTTCAATGTCTTTGGGATTTCAGTGGTGCAGTTTAAAAGCTCTCTCAGGTTTCTTAGGTCTATGCGCTTATATGTAATGGTGTATTCATGGCAGTCTGTGGGAATATGTTTAACGATTAAAGCACTATTGCAGTGACGGCAGACGGCAAGGTTTTCAGAAGACATCAAGTAACCATGTGTGTATCTGGTATGGTTGATCCGCAATCGTCTAATGACAGCATCTTCTCTCCTGGTTAAGAAATCGAGGGAGAGACAGCCGATTAATGGTTGTATATCGTAAAGCGCTGTTTTGCTGTTGTGCCAAAAATTTTGCCAAGACTCCTTGACGGACCTTTTGAATAATAGTTTTATGTCATCTGGAAGCTGGAACGTTGTTGTGGTGATGGAAGATGAGGCTTCTTTAGCATGGTGGTCAGCGTTTTCATTGCCAGTAATTCCAATGTGAGATGGGAGCCAGATAAGACAAACTGTTACATCACGAGCTGAGAGGGTTTGATAGATGTCATGGATGTTTTGAACTATTGGATGGTCAGTAAAGTTAGTATTGAGTGAATTAATTGAGAAAAGTGAATCGGTACAAATGGCGATGTGCTTGACAGGAGAAGATATTTGCTTGAAAGCTTGGAAGATGCTCTACAACTCACCAGTGTGAACGCTACATGTTGAGTGCAACCGATAGGAACCTATTAGTTCGTGGTTGGTTGTGACGGAGCAGCCAACACCAAAAGAAGTTTTTTAGGCGTCTGTGTAGAGAACTACATCATATGGTGTTTTTTGTAATATTTCCCAAAATGCTTTCTTTATAAGTATGTTGGGCGATTCATGTTTATTGAACTTGGTAAGGGAGGTATTGATTGAGATATTGATGTAAACAAAGAGCGAACAGGGTTATATATAAATTATTATAAATAATGATGTTAATTTTATAAGTTAGTGCTTGAATGTATTTTATTATTTGCAAAATAAATGAATATGCTCTTATTCCGCGTTTTAAATGCAAAATTATTAAAAAACATGGAAAACCTAAAAGATTCATCTGTTTCGTAATCACAAGAGATAAATATTAATTCAAAATAGAAACATTAGTAAAAAATAAAATGATCTGAAGTTTCGATTCGAATGAATGTAATCACATATTAATTCGTAGTTTTTAATTCTGATGATCATCTTTTTCTTGTAACATTCTCCAATATTATCAAATTTAAAGGTACTTTACTCTTGAGTGAAACTAATATTTTTTGACAAACTTTGTATACGACTAAAAAATTTGATGTTTGATGACTGAATTATAGGTTTAAGATAATGCAGAATTGTCATGAAAAATAACTTTTTTTCCTAAAATACTAATAAAAAAGTTTTCCATTTGATTCCAACTTAGGGGGACATATTGTATATGAGTTTAAAATATTTCTCACTCCTTTACTCACCTCTATAAACATTATTTTTTTTTGATGTTTACTAATATATTTAGTTCTCTCTATTCTATTATAAAACACCTATGACATCGCTTATGTGTTGCTGCTCCTGCAAATCCAAGGTACAAGTGACAATAAAGAAAACAATTCATTTTTCAAAACAAAGATTTATTGTTATGTTCTGTCGTCGATAGTCAAAGTCGTAAGTCACAAAATAAATAAAATAAATATCAATAAATACAATAAGATAGACTCTAACGTCTCTACATCTGTCGTTTGTCAATACTGTCTGTAAGTACAAGAAGAAAGAAAAAAACACTGACCAAAAAATCGGTCAAACATATTTGTACAAAAGTAAAAAAAAATTATCAACTAATGACTTAGATTTTAAAACTTATTGAGGACTGTAGGCTTTGTATGCGAGATTGGCCGCTTCGTTATAGGACCTCTTGTCCCAACCGCCTCCGCTGGATTGCCAGCCGCCACCGCTACTTCCGTGTCCTCCTGAAGATTGCCATCCGCCACCTCCGTGACCACCGCTACCACCTCCTTGTTTGGCTGCGAAGATTTTCTTCAGAGCTATGATTCCGGAAAGAAGAAGAGCAATCTTGGCTGTAATCAATGCTTTACCGGCTAATAAGAAGAGACCAGCGATGGCTAAAGGTATTAAAGCGGCCATTTTGGCGGCGATTCCCATCATCATACCTCCCATCATTCCCTTCATGCCTCCTTTTCCGCCTCCACCACCTCCTTTTTTACGGCCTGAAACAAAATAGATTTGGTAATTTTTTATGTAAATATAATAATGAGCTTGTTTTATAAATACCTTCTTCGATGAGATCAGCAGCTTGTAGTTTTGGAAGAGCTACTTCGATTGATCTGGATGAGATGAAGTGGCTGGCTTTGTCTAGAAGCATGTTGGTGAGGGCTGCATCTTTAGCGTCAGAAGCTCTTGGAAGTGTGTTGTCTAGTTGGTCTTCGGTGATGGCTGGTCCTTCAATTGGTGCATCAGGTACTTTTTGGACAGTGACTCCATCGGCTAAGGGTAATTTATCCATACGGCTTAGCCTGTCCAAGAATGTGATAGCTTTTTTCTTTAAACAAGATGATAATCCATCGGCTTTTGAACAGTCGTCGTAAATTTTAAGCGCCAATCGAACTCCGGTATTTTCAAAACTGTCCTGTGCGTAAGCACAAATCACAAAAAACAACACTAGCACTAATTTCCTCATTTTTCACTGATGCACTTGTGATGGACGGAAACGAACTGATGATCATCCCAATCTTTGTTTCTTATTTTATACCATATCTTTGACACTCGATGACCTTTCTTTTCCTTCGGTGACCTCCTAAGAATTCTCTCCGACGAAACGTATACACACCGTTTACCCTACTCTTTTGATTGGAACATCGCTGACCTACAAAAGTTATCTTGGGTCGAGAATGTGTTAATTTTTAATGCCCACCTGTTCTTCATACTCTCGTCGAGAATGAAAATTTCTTCTCGATAATTACTCGAAAGACAGTGAATCTGGTTTGTTTATCGACAAAAAGTGCTGAAAACGAATGTAATAATATTCCGTTCTTTTTATTTTGTGATTGTAATAGATGAAAGGAATTACGAGCGGGTTAGTTGTTACATATTTATTACAGTGGATAGCTATTTAGTCGGTAGGAAAGATAATGAGCCATTTATGTGCGTGTTGAGAATAATACAACAAACATTATATATATCGTAAGACATTTTGTTTATTTTTTCACAATTATTGGAAACATTGGATTAGACAAATTAAATTTGAGTTCAACTTAAGAAAATTAACACTACAATCTTATACAGCATGAACTTTATCCGAATTTCTCACTTCTGATATCAAGTACGAGGGGTATTTAATATGACTGAAGTATATGTTATAATTTCATCTTTTAAGAACTCATCATTGGTGGAAATCATTTGACATTTAGAGTGAATGAAATATGACGGTACTTTCCCAACTAGCAAAATGGAATTCCTAGAGGACGACAATGTTGTATGACAGTCGAATAGCGTTGTTTTAAGGACTTGTTGCGATAATTTTGTTTTTTAGAGAATTGTTGTATTAAATGATTCTATAGTCACTTTTACAATATATGCTATAACGCATTATACGATCATTTTTTTTAAAATTATATAATACCTTATTATAAGCAAGTTTATACAATATCAAAAATATCATTTTATAAGACTTTTATACCTATTGTATAACAGTTCTATAATATACTATATGACTAACAGTAATACATTATAAAATGGTCACTTAAGCTTGTCTTATTGGAGCTGTATAATGTTGTATAATGAATATTGTATAGCATCCAATTGCGTTGCATTGTAAAACACTTTTTACTTGTGTAGTGCCTGAATATTCTTTGTTCTAAAACAGTTATCGTATACCGCTCCATTTTACAATAAAATATTGTTTATCGGCAGCGATTTGACAAAATATCGAAGTATTTTTGGCAAAGAATTTTGAGGTAATGGATGTATTGAAAATTAAGAGAAATTTTTTCTTTTATTTTTTTTATTTCAGTTCTTTAACGTCGCTCCAACCAATAAGGTTATTAGCGACATGTAGATTAATGTTGAACTTAGAGTTCTCATCGAATAAAAGCTTTGAAATGCTAACCAAATTTTGTTGAAAAAAATACGAATCATGAGGTAATTACACATATTAAGCAAAGTTTGAGCCCTCGTAAAGAATTAAATATGGATGAAATGGAATAACTAATTGATAAGAAGTCTAATTTGAAGCTTTATGAATACTGTATAAAAATCTCAGAATCCTCAAATTACTTATGACCGTACAATTCCTTAGTGAAATTCGGTTGCTACCACTAAAATATCGGATAAAAATCCATCTCTCGCTTTTCTATCCTTCTATGACTGACATTGTCTCTCTGCTTCGGTAGTCGCGTGCCGTTCCATAAATGATACAACGCTCGCCGGTCTCGGCGGTCTCCCAGTTCAGTACTGACGAAGCTTATAGAGTAGTACGTGAACCAAAATCCGCTTGGACCGCTTGGCTACCTATATGTTGCGGAGCATTCATATTTCTAATAAAATTTTCGTTATGTGAACTTAAACGTGAGGACGTAGGGAAACAAAAAAATATACAAAGCATAATTGTGCAAGGTCGAATTAGGTAGATGCCCCTTGAGACATTTCTTTGGGATAAAATTATTGTTTTATAAATCGCCATGTTTTAATAAGCAATTCTTGTAACGCTATCGCCACCATTATGAGCAATTGAGTTGGAGACATGAAACTAAATTGAAAAATGTGACTTTATCATTATTTAGAGAATTATATTGTGAAAGAATATCCATATGAAGTGATAAACTATTAAAATCATTAAAAATAGTTATTTATGTACCAAGGGTATAAATAGATGTTTATGCCCTGAGGGCGACGTCTTACGTACCCGAGGGCATCTGGCCCGAGAGTATACACATCTGTTTATGATCGCGGTACATACAAACTTTTATGTCATACTAGTTCGTTATTGCAATCCAATCTCAATACAAATCAGTGTTTTAAAAAATTCGGTTTGAATTAATAGGTGAATGTTGACAAACATAAATGTCATAAAATCACAATAATTTTCATATGTGTCAAAGTTAGAAGTCAAAATGAACGAAGATTTTGGAATTCCAGACGTACACTGATAAAATTGATCGTTTTTTCCAAATAAATGAGTTATTTGTTCAATATTTATTGGTATTAAATAAACATTATTCAAATCAACAGAAATGTATTTGTATAAAATACCTTGAATTATTTGTTTTTTTTTGTAAATTTATTTGAATTATATATATTTGAGTCAAATATTGCAGGCTTTAAAGCAAATAAATTAGAAGCAAACAATCAAAGTATTAATGCTAAATAAATATTTATTGGCATCAAAAAAATATAAATAACATAATTAAACAAATTTATAGGGTGAAGTTAAATACATTGCAGTTTCATCGTCAAATAATATAATATTTGGATCCTAGAAATAATTATTTATTATTTGGGCAGTTATCTTTGAATTAAATATTCTTCCCTGTGAACTATATAACTGTTACGCGTGCGTAGAGTGTAGACAAGATTCGACAGGGACAGGAGCAACAAGTAGTTTTTATGTTTGCAGATTGTAGAGAAGAATTATTAGGTACATTAATTTGTTGTTAGTGCAGTTTGCAGTGTAAGTAAAGTTTTTATGTGCGTTGGTGGATAAGATGGATAATATAAAATTATTGTTGGAAGGTTGGAATCTACCTCATTTGTGGGAAGTATTTGAAGGTAAGTGAATTTGGACCTTTATACATTCTAGGTAGGTTAATGCTCGTTATTTTTTATTTGAATCATCATTCTACCATAAATTAATTTTGGGAAACATAATTATTGCCAATTTTATAATTTAAAAAAAGGAAAGCCGATGGCATGGCTCTTGAATCAAAATGTCGAATACCTACCTAGTTGGTATCTTTCTTAGTTTGGTTGATCATTTTTCATTTAAAGCGTAAAAATAATTTGAAACTTGCCATGTTGAGAAATAGGTATACTAATGTCAAGATAATTTATTTTTCTAAACATCTATCTATAAACAAAGATCCAGACAAAGGTATCATATAACGAAAGCGGTCAGTTAAGCCTCTTAAGTGCCATCTTTTTTTCCGTCCCGTACAAATAATTAAATAAATAATTATTTGATCTAAATCACTAAAATTCATATCAGCTTTAATTTAAATAAATAATTATTTGAAACAAAAGTACAATATCATATTTTGAACATTTCATGTACACAATTAAATACATAAATATTTAATCTAAATCACTTATTTTAGATTTATTTAATTAGAAATTTATTTAAAATAAAAGTACAATGTCATATTTTCAACATTTCCTGTACAAAATTAAATACATAAATATTTAATCTAAATCACTTGAATTTCATATTAGGTTTATTTAAATGAAAAATGGGTGGCTCACGAGGTTTTGGCCAGCCTATACCTATTTTCAAAACTACGTCGTTGTTACAAAAACCCTGAAACAGGTCGGTTTTTGATTTTATTATACTGCATTTTTACCTGAATTTTTTTATTTTTTGTGGCTATATATAACTTTTTGTATTTTAGGTGTTACAGAAAAACCTCAAAGCGATTTGGCTCAAAAGAAATGACATTTTTGCTTCCGCGGTGCTTAATCTAAAATATGTCAAGAATAAATTTGTTTATATGGTGTGAACTTTTTTTGATCTCAATATTGTTAGACTTTAGAAGTTTTGCAATGTACTACGTCATGCATTTTTATGTAAGTAATGCACTAATAAAATATATTTTTTTAATTTCTTCTACTTTAAATTTTACCTTGATACCACACAAACTATTAAAGAAACAAAGTTACACTAGAAATTTACTTGTTAGGTATACAAAACAACAGCTTTTAATGGAATTTTTTTTTAAATATATCGATTTATCTGCATAAGTTAGTTGGAAATATACTGGATGCACCATTACTACAGAATAAGTCACCCAGTATATTTCTAATTGACTTGTACAGATAACTTGATTTATTTGAAAAAACTTTTCGTGAAATCGAAATAACTTATATGTATATAACATTTACTACTAGGTATAAGGAGTGTATTATAAAGCATTGGTAAACAAGTAGGTACATACATATATAGCAACCGATACACAATGCAATTGCATGGTTGCTATGTCTTTTTTACCAATTATTGAACTATAATCCCTCTACCTAGTGGAAAATGTTACTTATGCAAAATACGTTGCTTTTTGTACACACTATAAATACATTTAAAGCAAATACATATTTGCTTAAATCCTTAATTGGGCGATTAGCGTTAAATAAATATTTAGTTAAAAGTAAATAAATATTGAATTGATTTTTACTCTTAAGGGAAGTATGATGAAATAAATAATTATTTGATATTTTCTCTTTAGAAGGTATGATCAAATAAATATTTATTTGATTTTGCTCTTTAGAAAGTATGATGAAATAAATATTTATTTGATATTTGCTCTTCAGAAAGTATGATGAAATAAATATTTATTTGTATGCCATTTAAAGCAAATAAATATGTCTTTGAAATTTAAACCGAGTGGATTTGGCCAAATAAATATTTTGTTTCATTTTTCAGCAAGTTGAATAAGATCAAATAAATATTTATTTCGATGAGATTTGAAGCAAATAATTATTTGTTCCATTTTTTCAGTAACTGATTGGGTCAAATATATTTATTTGTTTGATTTTGACTAGTACTAGTTGATTATAATAGAATATTTATTTATCTTAAATAAACTAGGGAGACACATGGCAAACAACTTTTTAAAATTTATCAAATAAATATTAGTTTGGACCATAGGAAACAAATATTTATTTGAGTGAAAAGGAAATTTTTTTAATGCAAATAAATAATTTTATCAGTGTAGTTATTGAAAAAGCAAAGAAAGCAACTGAAAATCTGTTGCCAAAAAAGTCTAAAGAAGCTATTAGATAGTTGGTAACTAAGCAACAAAAACACAATAATGAACTAGTATGACATAAAAGTATTTTAGGATATTCTATTTTATTATTTTTCTCAAGTATATACTTGAAACTTAACCAGAATTGAAGCGCTTCATTTTCTTTCCAATTATATACCTATATATAATCTATCAGTAAAATTTGCAGCGCATCAAAATTTGTGCCATTAAACCATCCAAATGAAATTATAATTTTTACTATCGATGTCCGCCCAAGCGACCCAAGTCGTTTTGATAAGTCTCCATTTCTACAAATGAAATATATGATGCACGTTCAAGTTGAAATATAATTTGGTTCTGATACTCTTCACTAAAAAATGAAATGATCTTATAAACTGCTAGATGACAAAATGTTTCCATTGTTCTCGAAATAATAGCATTATAAAAAAATATATTGCATTATACAACCATTTTGTGAGACCTTCGTAGTACCGCTTCAATCCCATTTTATAGATGTGACTACATGACACACTATTAAATCATTTTATAGTAGCTGTATAAATGATTATAAAACAATCGATTAAGAGTTGTATAAGAGTGTATCAAACAGTTATATAAGAGTTGTATAATAGTATATTATTAAACGAGCAATTTATGATAGCCATAATTCACGATGGGTGACGTTTGCGTCACGAGCCGCAGGCGAGGGGAGCAAGTCACTCAAGTGAATTATGGCCATAAATTGCGAGTAGAATAATATACTTTGTCCACGACACTTAATTTATTTATTAATAAATAAAAGTCAGTAGCGATTTGGCATATAACTAACCTCAAAATGTTGTGGCAGCTACTTCAGATAATTTGACATATATAGAGATGGGCGATACTGTAGAAAGTATCAATACAACGTACCGTTATAAATATATTGTTTTAAAATACTTAATATTAGAAAATATCGTTATGATAAGTATCAATACTAAAAATTAAAATATTGTATAGATACGATATATGTCAGAAGCAAGTTTCCTGAACAAAATACATACATATATCACGACAGTTGATATATGGGTACCATATACCTTTAGTTAGGAGGTAAAATATTGACTTATTATCAGGTGGTCGTGGACATACTTTTAATAGACCTGTTATGCAACCAAACAGTTTATAAAAATGGGCACTTTTTAGTTGTATAAGGATCATTTGATTGTTTTGTAGACCGTTATAAGAATTTGAGTATCCTACAAGACATATCTTGTAGCTGTTTATACAAACCTTATAGAATTTCAATTGCTACTTGGGTTTTCATAAAGCAAACTAATTTTTTATGGATATAACAATTATTATCATCCGATCGTTTCTTGTGGATATTTTGGCTTTGAAATTCTGTCATTCGTTCAAACTTCTATCTTATTTTTTGCATCTCTTTTTTTCTCCACCAAGAAACCTTGGCTTTGGAACAAGATTATATCAATTCAGCTTGTAGCCCTGTTCTCGGAAGTAATTGCACAAGTGCATCAAAATTACCGATAATTTGGCATATTCCCCCGAATTACACTCGTGCATCGAAATATCCAGATAATTCTGCATTCGAACGTGTTGTCTTGGAAAAACTGCATAGCTCATTTTCATATTTTGAAGAAAGAGCCCGACACCGAAGGTGGAGGGTTCATTTAACAAAATATGAAAATGACCAAATGTAGTTTTTCCAAGACAACACGCTCGAATGCAGAATTATCTGGATATTTCAAACAGGACAAACCCACAAAAGTATCCACTAATTTTTACGCATAATTTTACGAATTAGGTAAAAAAGAAAATATAAGTATTATCATATAACTACATTAAATGAAAGTAAATTCAAGTATACAAAAAAAAGAGAAAAAGAGAGAACAAGGTAGGTAATAAAACAAAATTAAATTTGCAAAAAATAGTCTTTCAGTAGTTTCTTAATCAAATCTGCACTATGGTAAAAAATATCCATTTCGACAAAACTGGTCAATTTATTATTTTTTTTATATTGATTGGTTTTTATATTGAAATATTAAATTCCTATTTCTTTTTTTAAATACAAAATATCCATTTTAGGTACAAACAAAATAAAAAGACCCAAAAATACGATTTTTTCATAATTATTTGATTTGTGTTGTTTCATCCAATGTATATTTTTTTTAGCACAAAAGCTCATAATCTGTCGGCACACTGTCTGTTGTGTTTGTTGTTCTTTGGTTCGCTTTCCATCACTTTATTTTCTATAATTAGGGGAATATTCAGTCCTATTGAATGGTACCAACTACATACAAGCTTTGCCCAACATATTTCAGTACCTTCGAGCTGCACTTCAAGAAGAATTCCATGTATTTTTTCTCTCATTTTTTGGGAATCAAACCACAATAATGTTTTCTTATTTTTTTATTTCAACGTTTCGGTAGCGTTCCAGCTACCTTTGTCAAGTCTAATAATAAAATAAATTTTGGTCCCTATCTGACACAACGAAAAAAATATGACAACTAGACAATCAATAGTATTTTGAAGTTTAAGACTACGAAACTTTGTTGTCAAATTTTATTAAGGTCCGTTCATAGTAGATCACATCTCTGGTAAAATGTGAAATAAAATATTTTATTTTATGACATTCCAAAGATATGATAGTCTACTAGAAATGGAATCCAGTGAAGTGCACGTTCCAGGGAGGGTTTTTATTGGGATAGCGCTTTTTTTTTGCTTATTTTGGAAACCTAACCTAACAATGTAATCATTTCTTCACTAACCTTACTAATGCGGTCTTTTTGGAAAGAGAAAGTTCATAAGAAACCATTTTCAGTTGATATTAATAATATCTTTATTAACATTCTGTCCCTATACTCTTCTAACAAATATCTTGTTTCATTAAAAAACATTATCTCAAAAATATACATATTAATAGGGCATGTCCACGTGACGTCACAAACTATTTTGACAAGAGTCCGGTGGTAAAACAATAAACAAAGCGTTCAGAACACGTGGTACTTAATAGTGAGGTTATGCTTATCTATAATCGTGTTTGAGAGTTTGAGTTTAGTTGGTTTTGCTTAAGTGTTTATTCAAAGTTCTTTTTATTGTTGAGCTTGCATATTTAATAATATACAATATAGGTTAATAGTTGTTTGTTTTTTGACAATTTTCATCGTGTCTATTGTTTATTGTTTTACCACCAGGGTATTGTCAACTGTCAACTGTCGTGGACATACCCTATTGCCACAAACTAAACAGAGATAAAGATGCAAGACTTTTCTGGTTCACCTTCAACATGATTAGAGAATGATGTTATAAAATTTTGCTCTGGTGAAAATGAATTTAAAATAAAGGAAAACAGCGTACCCTTTATGATTCCATATAGTGTCTGTTGAATAGAATAGAAATATACATTTTTTATAATACAGGTATCTTTACAGCCTGCTTTTTATTCTAAAGATGCATCAAAATATCTATTATATCATCTCACGTAACAAGATTTAAAAAAAAAACATGCTTGGTAATATAAACTGGACGATACAAAAAAAAACTAAATTGAGGTCAACCATTCGTCCAAAGTAATTTTAAGTATTCAACCAGCTAAATACACACTACACTTTAACAACTTAAAACGGAAGATGTTAAAAATCTTCTTCTAATTTATTGTGGTCGAAGAATTTCTCCACAATTATAATAAACATCGAAAGTATGCTAATTTGGTTGTTATTATTCAAGTGCGTCCTCAAACTTGACTTTGTCTAAATTTAATCTGCAATCAGTAAATAATTTTCACATGAAATTCCTCATTATGATGATGTTCAAAATGTATATTTACGCATGTTAGCTTAATTTTATTTGATGGAAGGTAGATTGTTTTGTAAAAATGACAGTGACTGAAGTTAATTAGGGATTGAGATTAAATTTAAACTGAGAATAATCAATTCTTCATGCAATAAATAAGGGACCGAATAAACTAGCCAGACAAAAATATCCAATAGTAATCTGAGGGAACGACTCAAAAGAGGACTGTCCTTCTGGCCGGATAAATATAATAATTTTATAATTCACAAATTGTAAGACTTCCAACCAAATACCTTTAATATCAAATTACATCTATTATTTGTGGGTCCTGAAAATTTCAAGACATTGTATACCGACCACTTACTAGTGTGATAATTACTATAATTTTACCAAGCCAAAAAAAGAAGCAGCTTATAGGTGAAATTATACATATTAAATAAGTAGCAATCCAAACGTTTGAATCATTCGCTGTGACACAAAAAATATTGTAGACAGAGACATGTGAATGATAATACTGGGTGTGACAAACTCTCAGGTCATACACCTAACTGTTAATAAAGATTAAATTGGGCATGACGCGAATTTTTTCGCTAAAACCTTGAACTTATCGCAACTTTCACTTGAATTTCTTGTGACAGGTCCACGCAGATATTATTCGGAGCTCAGTTTACTAAATACCTACCGCAGATATCGTTAAAGATTTCGCTGGATAATTTCTCTAAACGATTTGGATTTTAATTCATATTAATATTAGGTATATAGAATAATCTTAAGTATGTTTGTGATAGATAATCCTAAGAAAACTTGACCGATTTTATGAATTAGATCAATTGTAGAAAGCTGTATTATCAGCTGGTCGTATAGGTATTGTTTGGCAAACCTATTTTTAGCTACGCGGCATCAGTAAGGAGTCAGGAAACATGGCTGTTATCTGTCATAAACGTATCAATGGCGTACGGTATTTTATAAGAGTATTAAAAACATTTTATGATTATCTATGTATTTACCTTGGTCATTAAGTATTTTTGGTCTGCTCAGTAGTGGTTCTAGGTTTGAGGGCGCCCTAGGCCCGACACGATATGGCGCCCTTTTTCTTTCGTAAATATTATATATTTTTTTTTTTTTTTTTTTTTTTTTTTTTGGCTTGGACTCACGTTAAATATTATATTGTTTTTTGAGTTTTTTATATACAAATATTTATTTTTTCCACTTCTAGCCTCTAAATCTAGCTTTATTTAGTTTTGTTGAGGTAGAAAAGTCACCTTAAAAATTTTGGCGCCCCTCAAAATTTGCCGCCCCAGGCCCGGGCCTCACGGGCCTAAGCCTGAATCTCTGCTGCTCGATATTTCTTTTGAAAACTAACGCAACAAATTCAAACTGTCATAAATCACACGAATCTCTTAGAAACTGTCAACACATTCTACAGAAAATATTGGGTCTACCTACTTAGTTATTTAAAAATCTAGATTTGGTCAATTTTTCGGTTTCATAATGAAAACCAGTGTTATAGTGAGTATCATTATGAAACTGAAAATTGGCATTTAATTAATAACTTATAGTATAATCATTTTTTGAAATTTGTAAATTTTGACATATTCTTGTTCAGGCAGTTTTGAAAACTGATTTTTCTATTAATATCCCTCAATCGTATATACAAAACAAAAATAGCCTCATATTATAAAACATTATTAAATTAAATAACATCAATAACAGTAAATTAGTGGGTAATAAAATACCAAATTAGCGAATCAACTCAAGTAAAATTGAAATTAAAGCTAACAACACCTTGTATTGCATTAAAACACAATGAATCGAAAGACTGGTGAGAGGTGGGTTTAAATTTCTGGTTCCCACGTGACGAAACTGCGCGGCTCGAACACAATTTGGAGTAGAAATCAGCATACCCTGAGTAAGTGTATCGTGGGTAGTATATGTTTATAGTACTCATTATTAGCAGCAAAATGTCCGTCCAACCATTGTTTTTGACTCACAATAGCGTCTATTATAAAAGCAGTTGTCATGTTTATGATTGTTGTCTTAAATTGTCACCAGTTGTTGGTACTTTTATTTATTCTCACGTAAAAATATATTTATCTAATTCCGCTATCAAATGTGACACTTTACGTCACTCCTTGACGTTAGGTAACGTCACATTTTTCATAACCTTCATTTATCAGTTATGAAAAGTAGTTATGTAAAAACTTTACGTAACTGTTTATGTTTCAACATAGAGATACCACATGAGTTTCGAAGAATAATTTATTAATTAGGTAGGTACTGTCAAAACTGACAATTATTTCATTATTTGAACTGTACAATTAACCCATTATTTCAATTCAATAGTATTTTGAGATTTATAAACATTGAAAACATTATTCAGGACACAGTTATTTAAAGTAAGTCAATTTTCTGGGTGAATACATCATAGTAACAATACTTCTAACACCATTTGATTCCACTTCAATATTATCATTGTAATTGAAGATTTTATTGAATATTATGAAAGCGCGGAATTAGATAAAACGTTGTACGTAAACACGTTATGAAGAGAGCGACATTGTTCAACACGCGTAATTTGCAGAGCTCGCTAGCGCTCGTTTTGGCAAATATTACGCTTGTTGAACAATATCGCTCTTTTCATAACTAATTACGTGAATATCTATTACTATTTAATTTACATAAAACTCTATTCACTTGAACTTCGGTTAGTCCAACTGACCTCAGTGGAGTTCAAGTTATAATTATAAATATAAATGTAATTGTACCTGTATCAACAAAATGCAAAGAGATAAAAATTGTCTAGCTTTTCATATCGGTAGGTATAATGCAATGGGTTTCACAGTATTATTAATAACTCTATCTTTCTATCGTTTTGAAGCTTGACGCTTTTATATTTGACGCTGTATTAATTTAAAATGGCGCTCCGGTTGAATTTAAGCCACATAACCTTATTTGACGCTTGAAGCTCTGAAAATGCACCTTAGGTATCAACCTGCAGTATTTAATAAACAAGATAATCGTTTCTCAAGCAAAAATTATTTTGCTAGCAATATTTATTGGTACTAGATTCATTCATTAGTTTATGCTAATTCTACAAAATGACTAATGATTGTTGAATTGTTTTAAAATTTGAATGAATCCGATTCTCACATACTCACACAATTCACAAAGCACAATAATTCTTGTTGACCTAGTGTTTTTATGGGATTTAATTACATGCTTTGTTCTATGAACTTTCGAATAATCAATTTTATGAATTCCAGAATCGGTTTTAGATTAATTACTCAGAAGATTTTAGATATTTTTAGCCGGAAGTCATAGATTTCACATGTAGGTATTATTAATTTTGTAGACAAGTGTTGCTACAAGCGTTTGCAAATTGCTGTTGACTCTCAACCACAGACCTTTGGCATTAAACTTGATGATTTTTTTTATTGACCGAGTATTTTTGAGTCTCATTTTTATACAGAACATTGTTTATCAGCCTCTTATTGATAAATGATTCACTAACAAACCAAAAATACACTTAGCTGAAGGTTTGTATGATTGGACGTGAACTAATAAGAGCGATTGTTGTTTGTTTTTATAAAAATTCAACTATTTGACTCACACAAAACCAGGTCATCTATTTTAAGCGAAAAAAATGTATTTCGTTTAACTGAATCTAGTTTACAACCAGTTACATCTTTTCAACAGCTTTTATCCGCTCTTTGTCTAGAAGTAAATATTTTTTTTAATAACCATATTTACATTCAAAGACTGCGATGGAAATAAAAGAAAATACCGTTAGAATTTCACTTTCAACTTCCAACTCTCCTTGCAAATGCATCATTCCCAAGTTTGTTGGATTCTGTTAATATATTTATTATTATGATCCACTTTAACTTATTTAGAAAAGAAAACAATGGAATTAGAGAGTACTTTCTTATAGTGGCAGATGTTGGGAATCACACATTTTCTTATTAGCAGATATTCTATTTCAAAGGAATAAAATAATTTATATGCGGAGCTATATTAAATTGAATTTAAATATTCACAATGCTTAACATATTTTAGTAATATACTTAAGCATAAATAAACATGATTAATTCGGAACTAAATAATCTGGGACACCTGCGTCTGTGCCCAGTCGAGCAAATATAAACAATCTTCTATCTTCGACCACCCTTAAAATTAGTCATTTACGAACCAAAAAAAATGTGTGTAGTCATACATTATACATACGTTGAAAAGCGTGTGTGAATGAACAACGCTTTTTATATGGGACTTTCATTATAACACCCAAAAGCGTGCGTAAATGCATTTTAAATGGGGTTTTCATTTTAACCCTCTTTTTCAACTACGTAATAATCAAGTTGCCTTGAATTTAGTCGTTTGTTGTATAAACTTTTGTGCTGTCAGTAAATTTGAGAGAAGTGTCAGACATGGTGAAAAAGGCGAAGCCGAGTTAAAAAATTATTAGAGACCACCAAAGTAGTTCACGCACGAGATGCAAACAATATTTTTTCTACAAACGTCAAAATCTATCTTTTAAAAATATTATAAACAAGTGAAATGTCTAATTTATTATAGAAAATAGTGTTGAGCTGGCAAAAAATGTGTTTCCTAATCAAATTTTCACTGTTACTGTGGAAAAAAAGTGGCTGTTGTTGACAACAATAATAATTATTTTAAAGTGTAATAACTCTGGGGGTGATATATATGTAGTTTGAAGAGACACGGGGGATAAAAATCTTCCACTGTATCCAGAAGGATACGTGGAAGATTCTATCAATAATAAGATTCATATATCAAATAAAATTTTAGATTGTGAAATTTCAGCATCACATGGTATCACCTCTACCTCAAAAATTAATAGTCGTGCAACCCCCAAAACTCTAATATCCCGAGCTGATCCTGAATTATCTGGTTTAGGAATAAATATTGGTTCGTGTACTGGATGTAATATTAATGTTAATATTGTAAATAATAACTAAAGTTATTGTAAAATTGTATCATTATTTTAAAAGTAGGTATTTAATTGTTATGCATTTAAAAATAAATAATAATTTGGAGTTTTACTTCATTTTTCAAAGGTTAAAATACAAAAGTCTTATTAATTTACATGCAATGTGCGAAATACTTCGCACCCTATTCGCATATTGTTGTCAATGCGCAAACCTTGTATTTTTTTGACGTTTTTAGAAATTAGTTATTTTTGTCTAGTGCGCAAAATGCTACTTTGGTGATCGAGAACTGATTTTTTCAGCGAGGCACAGCCGAGTTAAAAAAATAGTCGAGATCACCAAAGTATTTCGCGCATGAGATGCAAACAAAATTTTTTCTACAAACGTCAAAAATAAAATTTTAGACTGTGAATTTTCAGGATGAAAAGCTGACACCTCTACGGCAGCTGCTTGCAAATCAAAAATGGATATTCTTCCAACTCCCAAAACTACGATATCACGAGCTGAATCTGAGTTATCTGGCTTAGGAATAAATATTGGTTCATGCACTGGCTGCACCATTAATGTTAACATTGTGAATACTAAATAAGATTAGGTAGTGTTAAGTTTTCTCACAATTTGAAAGCCTTAATTATTGTTATACATTAATAAATAAATGATTTCTTGGATTTTTGCTTGATTGAGGTTAAAATATAAAAATCCCATATGGTTTACATGCAGTGTACGAAGTAAGTATTTCGCACACTACTTCGCGCACGGTGTCATTGTAACGAAGGAAAATGAAAAAAGGGTCACTTCGTCATTTTTTGACGTATGTAGAAAAATAACTATTTGTTAATGCCATTCAGGAGAATTTTCGCCCCTTTGCCTAGCATTAGTTGAAGAAATACTTAACATTAAGTTCCTGATCGGGGAGAGACAAACAATACTATGAATTGATGCTAAAATACGGCTTCTAAATAAACTTTTTATAAAAATAAATACTGTGATTTTAATATAAATTTAAATACGTCTTTTTGTTAGTTTATATTGATCAAATATCACAAGTCATAACATTGAAAGAAATGACAGATGTTAAGCGATTGAAATTGGTAAAAGAATTCATACAATAATAGAATAAATATACATTATTGAACGTAGAAAGTTAATTGATATCATTTTTCGCATTAACGACAATATGAGTGACCACCACTTTCACAGTTAGAGCAAGCGTTGATTTATTTATTTTTTCTTAATATGAAAAAGGTGGCAAGCAAAGTGTGGAGCGGTATTTCATTCTCCGGATGCAGACGGACAGTAGCACTGCCATATATTATTGGACTACTGTCAAAATTTGAGCAAGCCGCGTCATATAATACACCAGCCAAACAAGAAACGAAAGCCGGCGTAAATCCTTTGATGTTTTGGGGGCAAAATTTCGTGACCTTCAAACTGACGTTGACAGATAATTGTTCAAGATATGTAAATTATATGGTAACTACACGCAAAAAAGTGAAACCAAAGAATCTTAAATAATAATTGTTTATTTTCATGACTTGTTTCGAAAAAGTTTTAATTGTTAAACTCAATTTATGAATTGTTAAAGTTAATTTAACAGCTTAACAAATATTGTAAAAAATATATAAATATAAGTTTTAGCTTCTGTTGGAGTAGGTACCATCCATTATTAAAAATAATGAGCTATTGTTTAAAGAAATGATTCTTATTTTCTATATTGTTATAGAAATTTTATGTGTAAGTATGTATTTATGTAGCACTATATGTAGGATAGGGTAAGTCTAAAAACCAATACAATAATAATAGATTATATATTTATAATATCAGTTTACAATAGAAAGAATTTCAGTGAATGATGATATAAAATTATAATATATTTACGGACCTTACAATGTATAGGTGCAATGGAAGAATAATATATTAAAAAAGGAGCATATATCTATAAATTATTGCTTGTAGAAACAATTCCTCTCACATTACGGGGTCTTTAGGAAATCTAAACATACTTATTCATCACTTGAATGACAACGACGAATTGCACACCATTTGGCGCCATAAATAATAAAGGTAATTTTGTAAACAAATTGTATCGTTCAAAACACATAAAAATATGTAAATAATCAAAAAGCTTACAACAAAGGAAATAACGGACTTAAAATGGCGACTGTCAGACATGCGCACTCAGAAAATAAATTGTAAAATAGCACAAGCTTCGCTTCTTCTTGGGATGGTGTATTCTGTGGCCGCGTCTTTTAGTTTCTATTTGACAGCCACTGGAAGCAAAGTGAATTCCAAACTAAATTTCTCAGCTTTTTCCTTAGGTTTGGTAACAAAAAATAGGCACAGGAGGCTAAATCTGGAGTATATACAGTGTCATCATGATGGAACAAAGTGAATTCCGAAAAGACTGTGGCTAGGACCTCGCTAATCGACAGATCATGGTCTTCACCTACTGTCTCGAGTGTTTTTTGGTCTTTGAGGTGTTGTGATGGGTATAAAAGGTATAAAAATAAATATAGGCATTTAAAGGCATTTTTTTATTCATAGGAATTAAACTAAGACATAATGCAGCTAAGATTTATTTATGAGGATTCCTAAACTTACAGAACAAGACGTAAAAATTTCAATAAAATAAGTGTCATCATGCACAAATAAATACATTCACATCGTGGATTTGAACAACATAATTAGGAGCAATACATATATCATATATCACGTATATGCATAGACACAAGCTTTAATATACTTGTTTCAAAGATTTCAAACAATTTCACTTCATAATATCTTCGTACAGTAGACTAGATACTAGATGGTACTTTTGTAAGCTTAATCAATCCTCCATTAATTAAATATAAGCTTTGAAGATTCGTCTGGATGGATTTTCAGCTGCATCGTACAACCTATGGTGATTGTATCCTTCATCTTCATACGATGTTGAATGGACATGAGATTCACTGTATTTCGGTTGTTTTACAATTTCGAATGTGGTTTGTTCGTGGCCACTCGTCACTAAATGTTTCAATCCCAGTATTGCTGTTAACAACAACGCCATTTTTCCCATTATCAACGCCAGGCCAGACATCACCGCTATTCCTTTATATGCGATTGCTAAAAAAGTACCCTTGATCGCTAGGGCCCAATAAAGAGCAGGATTGCCGCCGCCGCCGCCTTGTCTGTTCTTTTTCTTTCTTCCCTCTTCTATTAGTTCCGGAACTTTTATTTGTAGTTGATGACTGTTCATAAATCTGGAAGGAGATGGAAGACATCAAGAAAATTCAAATAATTTGGAGGTACAATCTTCAAAATGGGAAGTGGTGACATAATGATAGACATATGAAGATTTTATGCTATTAATTCCAAAAAGACAGTCTATAATTACTTTTAATATTCGATATTTTTTCAATGTTTGTAATACCTACGAATGACTCAATCTTACTGCAAGTCACATTCAAATCCCGAAATATAAGCTCACGCCCAGGTCCAAACTTCAAATTGTTAAAAGATATTGAAGATTATATTACAATTTTTGGCCAAAGAAAACTCATCAAAAAACCTCGAAAGGTCCAGGTGGGATGACACTTGAAATGTCACAACTAAGTACTGGGTGTCTCATTATATTCTGTTTTCTGTTTTCAAGAGCTTATATCTTCGAAACGGTTCTAGATAATAAGATGCGGTTTCCTCAGTTAGGTTTAAAATTACCGTGAGTTTTGTTGTGACACATTTATATAAATGGCGTACTTCCGGTCTACCCGCTAGAAATGTGGCGTATTTTCAGAATACAGTAGATGTAATTTTTTAAATGGGACACCCTGTATATTAAGCAATTTCTTGAAAGACGCATATTTTTACTTTTTATCGGTACCTTAAAGTTTGAAATCAGTGCACAGAAAGCGAAGTTAGATAACTTTATTTGGGATACTGTAATGATTTAGATATCTTATTAATAAATAATAATCAAGGAGGCGTTAATATGTCACATCACAAAAATATTGCGATCATTGACAGAACCTCACATTGTGTTAGAACCAGTTAGAACAAGATGGTATTTTGAACCAAAATGTTTGCTTTCAACAAGACGGGGCTCCACCCCATTATTCCAACATAGCAAGAGAATCTGTCAACAATTTGGAAATAATTGGATTGGTAGGACTGGTCCAATAGAGTGGCCTCCAAATTCCGCAGACCTGACTGTCCCAGATTTTTTTGTATGGGGATTTGTGAAAGATAGAGTCTACAACCCGATGCCTGCTACTATTGAGGAATTAAAAAATAACATACGGCAGGTAATGGAAAATATTCCTCTTGAAATGCTAACAGCAGCTGTATTTGACAACTTGGTTCGATTCCACAAATGTATAGACCAAGAAGGAAGACACATCGAACATTTGTTTTAGAGTGCCCTGAAACATGTTTCTATTTGTTTTTTATAGTTCACTTTAGCTAATAAAGTTCCAAGTTTATATCTAAATCATTACAGCATCCTAGTTAAAGTTATCTAACTTCGCTTTCTGTGCACCGATTTTAAACTTTAAAGTACCGTTATAAAGTAAAAATATGCGTCTTTCAATAAATTGCTAAATATACAGGGTGTCCCATTTAAAAAATTACATCTACTGTATTCTGAACATACGCCACATTTCTAGCGGGTAAACCGGAAGTACGCCATTTATATAAATGTGTCACAACAAAACTCACGGTAATTTTAAACCTAACTGTGGAAACCGCATCTTATTATCTAGAACCGTTTCGAAGATATAAGCTCTTGAAAACAGTCAGAATATAATGAGACACCCTGTATTTTTTTCTCAATTTTCAATACATCCATTACCTCAAAATTCTTTGCCAAAAATACTTCGATATTTTGTCAAATCGCTGCCGATAGATTCCCCTTAAGAAGAAGAGGATCCAATAGATATTGGTCTTAGTGAAGTTCACCACAAAAAATATCAAATTCGAATTTTTTTCGTGTGTAGGCTCTTCTCAATACCTTCTAGTTAACAATTCGGTCTATTCAAGAGATTTTATGAAAAATTAATCATAATTGATACTCAAAATAAATACACACACACACACACACACACTGCAAAAATATACAAACTAAACAAACAAGATTATTTTTAAATGAATCACTTAGAATCTGTTTAATTTTACTCACTTTCTATTTTATTATAGTAAGGTTATAGATGGAAGGGGTAAAATTATTATATCTGCGTTACTTTTCAAAAGATGTTTTTTATTTATAAATCTACTATACTTTCAACCTTAATAATATGAAAAATCGGATTTTTCCAGCTAATAGAAATATTACTTGTCACATTATTAAACTGTATAGCGCTTGAGTTTAATGTGGGTGAAACATTATCAGATCTAGCTCTGGTTTTATGTGTTTATAGGGTTAAAGGTTAAATATGCAATAATATGGGGGAAGCCGTAATACTGCTCAAACTTGTTAGATATCTGTTTTTTACAATTCTTTAAAAAACAGGTCATTTTTTAAGGAATACCCACTCTTGAATTTCCCATATACTGCAGTTGTTATTTGTTACTTTATTCAATTGACGGTTATGATAATTTTTGCA
>CAJUYH010004127.1:0-28611 GCA_910591685.1 Galerucella tenella | reverse complement strand
TGGCTGTGCTCAGTATTAATTACTTTTTTCATCTGTGGCTTCTTTAATACAGGGTGAAACAAAACGCAAATCAAGCAATATCTCAAAATTTTCAAATGAATCACCCTATAAGTCTTTTTACAATTTGTTAGTACAATTAATAAACTTTCTAACGATGTTATAAACTTAGGGCATTCGTTAATGGAAAATCGTAGATATTTTATGATAATGGTCAAAAACAAGTATTTTACGTACACAAATAAAATGGTATTAAATTTTTACATGCAGCCTCTTGCAAATTTTAACATTCCTAAGGCATATATTTTAATCGTAATTTTGGATGCATCTACAATATCTAATCGATGAAATAAAATGTTTGCTAATACCGTAGGTACCTACCTGGAATTACCAAAAATTTCATATTTATTCATGTTTCACTTTCAAGAATTGTTATTATAGGCTTGTTTGAAAATGGGCGAAACATAATCAAGCCATATTTTTGATTATATCAAGTGGGCTACTATCAAAATAGTATCTACTAATAAATGTCAAAGAAATATTGCTGTATTCTTCGTTTGTGTTTAGGAAGTTGATTCAAACACAATAGTTAACTTGTGGTTCCAACAAGATGGAGCATCTGTATATCAGAAATTTTACCGACAGGTGGATAGGACGTGGTGGACCAATTTCGTGGCCTTCTCGATCTCACACCGATGGATTTCTTTTCATGGGGATACATCAAGCAACTTGTGTATCAAACGTAACGCATTTTCCACAATAACTCCAGCTATGTTGGAAAGAGTAAGATCCTCGTTTTTGAAAAGAATTGTATGGAAGTAAATGATCGCCATTTTGAACACTTAGCATATACTACTATACTTTTTATAGAATGTCAATGTTCATTTATGTAAATGTGAGTGTTCTTATAATGTTGGTTTTCATAATTGTTAGTTTTTCAAAAATAGAAAAAGTTGGAAAATGAATTACAAGCTTGCATTTTACATAACTAAGATATACTGTTTGTGGTGACTTGAGTAATTATTTCGTAAAGACTACAAACTGCTTTTATATTTATTAGTACCTACTATAATGACATTAGCCTACTTACAGTACAGTAAACAAAAATATTTCCAACATAATTCCTTCTTTCCTTCCTCTAATGGTAAGAGTAGAAGTCAAAGATATTTTAGATGCATCCAAAATTACGATTAGAATTTATGCCTTAGAAATGTTAAAATTCACAAGATGTTGCATGTAAAAATTCAATACTATTTAATTTGTGTGTGTAAAATACTTGTTTTTGACCATTATCATAAAATATCTACGATTTTCCATTAACTAATGCCCTAAGTTTACTACATCGTTTGAAAGTTTATTAATTGTACTAACAAATTGTAAAAAGACTTATAGGGTGATTCATTTAAAAATTTTGAGATATAGCTTGATTTGCGTTTTGTTTCACCCTGTATTAAAGAAGCCACAGATGAAAAAAGTAATTAATACTGAGCACAGCCAATGATGTGTGTATGACATTTGAACACAAAGACCTAATGATTTATTTTAATTTACTGTTCTACAGAGTGTTAAAGAGGAGGTCTTTTTTGCTAATAATTGGTCATATCTTTGGAAAACACCCTTATAATATATTAGAGTGCTATATTGTTGTGAATCTCTCAGTGAGATCTTTTCGATTCTTGAACAAAATATAGTACGTTCCATTTAAAAAAATGTAAGTTTGTGCTGCTACGTGGTTTTGGAACACCCTGTAGAATCGAGAGTATTTTCAAAATGTGCTCTCAGTAACTGTATTAGCTCACACAAAACTATAAAGTTCTATCTATCACCACAACGATGTAATCCTCCGATGTCAGAAGATTGCCTCACCCTGTATGAGAGAGTCAAGTTTTTGATAAAATGATTGGTTCACCTGCAGATAATGTCATGATATTTTCGGAAAAAGCTATAGAAGAGAATCTTAAAAGACTAGTCTTTTTGAAACAACAAATACAAAAGCATATCTTAAAGGGTTTTCATTTTAAGAAGAATAAATGTAAAACTATTGAAAATATTCGAAAACCCTCATTCTGAAACCAAAGGATATTCATAACTCGTCTAATTGAATAGTTATAGAGCGTTCTACCAATCGATTTATGGGAAAAATCACAATAAAAAAACAATTTTCCAAAGTCTTGTATCGTAGACATCACTAAAAACACCAAACAAACCAAATTGTTACGAAACAAAAACAAGTTAACTGAGAATCAGATCAGGTGGTCAAGTTTTGAAAATCAGTGAAATCGATTTCACAAGTGAAATATTTCGATTTTAAATTCGCCATCGAAATAGTATAGCTACTTTTGAATTATTGGGCGGAGTAGAATTCAATGAGACCTCTGGCGGAAAAAATTGTAACTGTTGCAACGAGTTTTTGTATTACATGCAAGTCAACGTAATTACCGTAAATTCGTACTTTATTTGTTTAATTTTGTGTCAGCGGCAAGTTTAAAACTGTGTTTTTCTATTTAACTCAACAGTCATCAATTCTGAGGTAATATTCTTATATAATCAGAGATATGGAAGAGGTTATGTTATTCTATTTTTTGTTTTCATTGCAGATCAAAGAGAAAATAAGTCGGCATAAAAGATTTAAAATTTTACTCAATACAAACCTACCTTCCCTGCAACTTTTGTATAGATATAATTTTATTATATCAAAAATGAAATAAAAACACGAAATCAGACCTAAAACTAAACAGTTAATTGAACGCCTGTTGTACTTTTCACTTAATACAAACCTACCTTCCCTGCAACTTTTTTAGATATAATTATATCAAAAATAAAATAAAAACACGAAATCAGGCCTAAAACTAAACAGTTGATTGAACACTGGTTGTACTTTTCACAAATATCAACCATACCTATTACTCCAAAAATAAAAATATTAGGAGTCAAAATTCAGTTTAACAACACAAAATACTAAAGCACAATCAAAGAAAAAGCAAAATTTTTACAAAACACACACTGAAAATAATTAAAACAGCAAAATAAAACTACTTAAATATCAAAGGGCTTATACGGCAGTTGATTTGTTTTACTCGTTGCTAAGATGACATTTACATTTCAGAGCGCCATCTATCGAATTCTACTTTTCCCAATAGTGAAACGAAATTGTTATAAATTCACTTAAATGAATTTAATTCGAACGACACAATCTGACAACAGCGGAATAGCCCGCATATTGGTTCAAACGTAAATTATTGAAGAAAAACAAGAATAATTGAGGTTAAGATTTATAATTTTCATGAGATGAAAAATATAATAATAATAAATTAAAATAAATAATAATATAACTTATTGGGGATTTTTGAAGAGATAGGTAACATTTATACAGGCTTAGTAAATTGAATTATAGATAGGTATACGTTATTATTTTATTATTACGAACCCAACACAAAAGTATAAATACAGCCCGATGTTAGTTTGGTAACTACCAATTTCATAGAAGCGATGACTACTTAAAATTATTACATATAGGTATCTTAATATGTATAAAAAAATGTCTCATATTCTTGACGAAGGTACAACTTCTTTCCTACCTTAGTAGATTTGTTCATAACTGATGCTGTTATATGAGCTGCTAAATATGGATCTAAAATGTTTATCAATTCGCCAGCAGCTTTTTTTGGAAGTCTGTAAACTTTTAGGAACCAGCGGTCACTTAGATTGAAGGGATCGTGCCTAAAATGATGAAGCACCGTTTTTGGCGTTAAAAAATCATATTCCACACAAGTTTCACAACATTATTTAGCACTATATGAAGCAGTTCCTCTAAATTTGCCATGTATAGATTTAAAAAATATAAAACGTTCTCGCGTCACTCTCGTCTAACTAATAACTGCTTATTACTATACTTTGAATTGCAGAGGACGATAGGTTGATAGTATAAATCAGGATAGGATATATTTACAATATGAAAGCCCATAACAAATACAATATCGGATCTGATTGATGCTTTATTAAAATTCTATTCAAATACAAATATCACAATACCTTTATACATACTTCATTATATATAATCTAACACAAAGTAATTGGCTGCATGGAGTCCTCCAAACGCCATAAAAGGAAAAAAAAAATACTATGCTAATTACTAGTATATAGAGTGACTAAAAAGGTTCAAAAAGGTAGTCAAACTCAGTCAACGTGAAAGGAGGAATGTTAAAACTATACGAAGTATCTGACAAAACCACGACACAAAATTCGATGATTCTAACCCCAAATAAATCAACATTTCGCAAGTGAAATAAGTGTTTCGACAGCTAAACAGTATTCGAATTAAATTGGTGAAATTTTTTCGAATTCGAATTTTATTTCACACATGAGATAAGTTCAAAACTTGGATTGATCTAAATCAATCGAAATATGGGAAATTTCACCAGTGAAATATTTCAAAACTAGACCCCCAAGCTTTTTGTAGGTACATTTTTTTTCTACTATGCAACGTCAGATTTAATTATCGTTGGACGCAGATAATATTTCTCTTTTCTTTGACGGCTTAGCTTTTATATGCTTCGCAATATTTTTTTATAAAATTAATACTATCGATTTAAACTGTGAAAATTACACCGAATAGATGTCTATTGATTGATATCCCAATAATAGAATGGATACTTTCTCCGATATCCACTTCAATCACGTACAATAATTCTCGCAAGCTCCCAATCAAAAGGCGATTTACATACGGATATAAACGAATAAAAATATAAATTCAATCTATTTACCTGGCAGGACTCAATTTACTTATTATTTTTCACGCTGTTTGCTATTCCACGCGGACCTTCATTACTATTTTAAATAAACTAGTTTCATTATTCATATTGTGAACTTTCTATTCGTACAAAATTAACTTTCTGTTACAAACAATCGATTCATAATAATTTGCTTACAAAACAATTAATTTCAGCATAACATATTTACAAGATCAAGTAGAAAACAAAATAATGCAAAAATTTACTCGAATATACTTTAAAACGATAGTTATCTTGAAATTGGACCATTTTCCATTGTATTTCAGTCAAATACAGACCAAAACGCGAAAGAACGCTGAGAGCAGTCTAAAACGACAGAGAAACACACAATGGGCTCATTTACATATTTTTTTTATTCTACCATTAGGAAGATCATATCATTTTGAGGCTCTGTGCAAAAAATTAGACGTCATAGAGACTCCTAAGTCGCCTAAAAAAAAATTATAAACATCAAACAGCGCTTCTCACCGAATTTCAAACGTGACGTCATCGCATATGAAATCTCTCCCAGAGAGCGGATAACGCGCGGATCGGTTTTCGGTTAGATGACTACTTAGCTAGTAACAGTATTTTGCTTGCTCATATGCCTATTATTTAAGTTTTAGCAAACTCTAAACAGTGTTGAGTTTGTGAAATAAGAACGTTTAGAAATAATTTAAACTATTCGACATAATGGACCAGAACCAGAGTAAAAAAAGCTATAAATATTGTGCGGTTCCAGAATGTAAAAGTACTACAATTAAAACATCTAACAAAACATATATTTCTATTAATAAGGATGCAAAAAAAACGAAAGCGATGGCAAAAAAGCATAAAGAGACTCAAAGCATTCACTGATAAGTCAACATACTTTGTTTGTGTATTTTTAAGATTTCATTTTCTTCAATCAGAATCGTTATAAATTACCTTATAAAATACGTTGTGAATCCATATTGCGAGGGTTATTGAAAACCACACGCTTGTATTAATCTAAATTTATTAAAAAAGGTGGATAATATTGTTCTTATAGCTTGTGGTGTTATTAATGTTCAAAATTATTTAATCAAATAATGGGTCAGCTCTTCACATATTGAATTTTATTAAATACTGCTTTTTCCAAAAAAACAGGTAATCTTTTTCAGTAGATCATCAACAAAACTGGCGTATATTATATGTTTTAAAAGGAATTATTCCATTTGATTCAAAGTCCGGATCAGCTCTAACATATATCGCTTTTTTTACCTGTGAGGTGCATGTGCATTTGAATCTGATGTAAACTTTTGGAACCAATATTACCTGCTTCATCAAAATAAGTTTTTCTTGTTTTTTTCAACATTGGTGATTTAATTTCCACTTCACATTCATCATAAATAGCATTTGGAGAAGCTCCTTTAATTGGGCAGTCTGCAGTTACAAAAATTGCAATTTTTTACTGAGTAACCTGTAACGTTACCTCCGTAACTTTGTCCACCAGACCAGGAATAAAATAAAACATCTGGAATCACCGTGTATATCATTTGAGAGAGCATGCATTTATGAAAATATTGACAATTTTTAATCATTATGGTCGGAAAACAGTCAAAAACGATGTGTCACAGTATAAAATTATAATTTAATAAACCCGTGTTTTTTATTAAAAAACTAGATAATCATTAGCAAGTCCATTTCTAGAAGATTTAATGAATCTGTTTTTTTATTAGGTCCACACATTTTATTTTATTAACACAAAAATTTTGTAAGTAATTCAAAATAAATAAATTCTACGCGAGGCACGTTACAGTCAGAAGCGTAATGCTTGTGCATATTAACATTCATATGCGGTGACGTCACAGTCATAGTTTTAGCCCCGCTACGGTATGCTTGTTTAATTGGTTGTATTAGGAGAACGACATATTCTATTGACATGAAATTTTCAGAATCATATTTTTATCCTTAGTACTTTGTTTTACGACAGTTAAAAATGATTTAAAAGTTCTAGTAAACGAGCCCATTCGACGTTAACTACAGAGAACCTGCGTAAAGACTAATGGCGCCTCTTCTGGTAATTTCGTAAGTTTATACGTGAGATGGAGTTGTTTACAAACATAATGACATATGAATTAACTATGAAACTATGTAGTAGAGTTTGTTCAACCATCCTTTGCCGTTACGTCATACATTGTCCATCTTGATCTCTCACTCATGAAATGGATGAAAACTTACTCCGAGTTACATCTAGAGTTACGCGAGAGTTAAGTCACGTGGTTTATTGGATGGCTGATATATCATCTAGAGTAAGTAAGTAAACGATACTGAGTTAATCTTTAACTCTGGGAGTAAGTATGTAAACGCACCCCTAAACATATATGTCATTGATTATAATTTTGAGGTTAAGTGTAAAATAACATTTAACTAATACAAGACAAACGTAAAACAGCAGAATACGTCACCGATTATGACGTAACGGCAAAGGATGGTTGAACAAACTCTACGTGTTTAGTTTTTTATTCGTTCTTTTAGTTTGTGCAAATTTAATTTATCGATATTGAAGTAAGAGAATTGAAACAATAAATCAAAATAGAGTGATTATTGGTGTGAATAATGTTGAAAATGAGTCAAGATCTGCAAACACAGATTGTCGTGTTGTTTTTGTGTCTCAATAGTAAAAGGGATGAAAATATAAAATTTTATTATTTTCCATCAGAATCACATTTATTGGAACATTGACAGAAATGCATACAAGCAGTAAATCGTATCAAGTAAGTTTATAGATGCAAATAATAAATGCATACTATTCAACAAGCTCAAAAACTTGATCATTCTTATTAAAACTATTACAAATATAGGATTAGGAGTAACATCTAGAAGAAGAAATTTCCAATAAAAAAGATTCCGATTCCCGGATCTCTGTCTATTATTTATAATTTTAATTCAAAGTAACAAAATTTTCTTGAACTTCCTTATTTATTGTAAACTAAAAAAAATGTTTAAACAAGTGTCTTAATAATGTTTCGCGACGTATAGCCCTTACTCTAACCTATATACAAGACAATTATTTAAACATTTATACTTGAGCTTTTATCACACCAATCTTGTACTCTCTGATTCCTACTATTCAACATTTTTCACATGGCTACTCTTAAAAACATTCTAATATTTGTGGCTAGAAGACCGAGACATTAATTTTTTAGAATCTCTTTTAATTATTATAACCTTTGACATTTTTTTTAATTTAATTATTTCTTCATATTCCGTGTAGTAACTAGTATAATATTTAATTTATCTTACACAGCAGATGCTAATTTTCGCCACCATGGACGCTAGTGTCTAATTAGCAAGATCACGCAGCGAAACAGTAATCGGTTTTCGAAATGAGTAAAAAACCCTCAAATCCACTTAAAAAACACACAAGAAGACTAAATAATGCACAAATTCACTCGAATATCCCTTAAAACGAATGTTAGCTTGCAAATGGACCATTTTCCATTCTATTTCAGTGATATACAGACCAAAACGCGAAAGAATCTTGAAAACGGTCTAAAACGACAAGAAAAGACACAATTCGACGATATTTCATCCAAAAACTCTCAATTCCTAGTAACTACAGTCCGAAACAGTCAACATCCCATTCTATAATATTTCGACAACTAACTAACATCTAATAAAGATATTCTTTTCCATTTCGTGAGTTTCACCAATTTATTCCTTATCTTGACACGAATCGTTTTCACCCGAAGTCTTCATTCGAACGTATGTGGATGATTCACTCCTCCAATAAAATATCTGTAAATGTTTTTCAGAAGTAAAATTTTCCTCACGAATCTTCTTAGTACCGCAAGATTCCCCTCAACGTTGATCTATGGTTATGTCTTTTATGCAGGACCGACCGGGAAAAGATTTTTTCTAGATTACAAAAACGTGGCTGATAAAGAATAAAAATCGGAGTATTGAATAAATGAAATCTCCGAACAAAGAGCTTACTACACAAATTGTCTGAATCCAGCATTACACTTCCTATTTACTTACTAATACCACAGAGTACACCATCTAACAAGAGACGAAAGCTTTGTCGGTTCCTTTGAAGTCGGACTTACACGATATTGAGCGGAAATACGTCGAGGCATTGACACATAAACTACTTGATACACTGAGAAAAGTAACACTACACTGAGAAAAATAGTAGTGTTGATGAACATCCTTCACAATTAGGTCTATAGAATATTTTTTTAACTACTTACATGAGAACATCTTATTATTCATCTTATGTGTGTAATGAGAAGTGGCTCATTTTTAACCTAATCTTAAAATAACATACGGTGAACTGAGGGGAGTGAACGGAAGTGTCGACTTGACATTGAAAGATAAACTAATTAATTCACGCATGTGCACACAAATTTGCGATCACGAAAACTACTTTCTTTCGCCTCTTGTTAGATGGTGTACTCTGTGCTAATACTGTCTTTTCACCCATTTTAAACAATCTACTTATACTAACTTTTTTTTTAGTGGTTATCAACATAAATATTTCTAGTATAAATTTTCAACCAATATTTAGTTAGTTCTTGTCTAAACACTCTTGTTTGTAGCACTGAACATGTCAATTTTGTTGAACCAACACCCAAAATATTCAAATCAAAATGAAATATTACGAACTTCTCTTTAATAATTAGCCGAATCCCTCGCGGTTTGTTCTCATCTTTTCCTTTCCCAGTCTGACCCTGCTCTTACCTGACCCCAATGCTTTTTTCAGATAGTAGGAACATTTTTTACGTCTAGTAGTGCGGTGGAAAGATAAATATTTATAGGTGAAAAGGGGCAGGCTTCGAGGTACACCAGTAGCAAATGAAATATATACAAGGGTATTTTGATAAATATATTTTGTGTAGCGTATTTACGTGCTGTTTCGAATTAAAACAAATAGGAGAGAAAAGGCTCCTTTTTTTGGACATTCTTCTAAATAATGAATCACGAAAAAAGCTGTGTTTATCCTTTGGACCTGAAAAATTAAATTTCCTGGTTGGTAAATAAAAAGGTAGAACGTGTCGCGGGACACACGGCAGGAACTTTAGTTCTTTTTAAGCAAAAATTATGTAATACATCTGACGTTATAGATACACAATTTGCATATTCCTCGGTGGTCGAGTAGTAAGCAAACCAGACTCTCACGCGGTAGACCCGGGTTCGATTCCCCGTGAAGAAGCTTTTTTTTATTGTTAATTTTATTTTTAAATAATTATTCTGCTTGATATTAATAACGACAACAGGTAGACGTTTGAAATATTTAGCAGAATATTCATAATGGTACGGTACCCTTCATGAGCGAGTCCGACTGGCAACATCTACTTATAACAGCATCGTATATTTAAAAAGGGAAACCGTAGCATTATACAAATTGGACATTCAAGAACTGTACGTTTACCACAAAAAAATTAGTGGAAACATAAAATTGAATTGTTAAATTTTCAATTTGAAGTTATATTACAGTTTATAGAAATTTTTATTTTCTAGATTTTTTCTTAAGTGGGTCGTAGAAAAAATATGCTGTTCGACTCGTGTGGATTGTCCATATCGCACTTGGACGATTGAGCACTCCGCCTACGGCGTCATGCTCAAACTTCGTCCTCGTGTGATATGGCTATCATATCCACACTAGTTGCACAAACTACTATTTCTATCAAAATATGCCTTTTTACATTTAGAAACAACCTGCCAAATGTCAAATTAATTTATCCATTTATTTTAAAGTTATCGAATTAAAACATTCAAGTTTTCAAAAAACATCCTGTATTTCGAAAAGTAAATGTGCTAGACCCCTTAATCCCCATATCATTTTGTCCAATTTTACGAGAGGAATCTACATGCAAACGTTGTAATTACCCTTAACGTTCGAGATGCTTATACCATTTTTTGCGCGATAGTATTGAAATAAATTCCGAATCAAATAATTTAAATTTCTTCGAAATGAACGAAATGTCAAAAGTGACATTTATACTTCTCGATCAGTTTAAAATATATTCAGCATTTTGGTGAAATTGTTTTTCGACGTCTGAACGGTAAGTAAATCACTTACCGTAGTGTTAAACTTAGAAACCAGTAAACACAACCTACCGTCCTGACAACCAATGCTGTAAATAAACAAAAAAGATCAATCGCGCAAAAAAAATTATGGAAATAATAGTAAAAATGTATCCGAACAAATTCAAGTAGATCACCAGCACTGCGAATACCAGCTTTGCATAGAATTTTAATATAGCATCGGTGGTTCAGTGGTGGAATGCTCACATTCCACACGAGCGGCCCGGGTTCGTTTCCCGGCTGAAGTGAAGTATATGAATCGCTGCTTCGTAAACGAGAGAGAGAGACTCAGGAGAGAGCACACGGACGCAAGCAAGGCACATAACGAAGCAGCGTAACATAACGTAACGTAACGGTCAGATCTTTTGCGTCGCGACCCCCGGTCACTCAAACATAACCTGACGTAAAGAACTAAAGTTCCAAGTTTTTTTTTCTCAATGATCCAACACCTTTACAGTCCAAATGGAAGTTTTGAAGAATCTCGCGTGAGATTAGGGGAGGGGGGAGGGAGTTGAGGAAAGTCTTACGATATCTCACCAGAGGGGGGGGCTCAAAAAATTCTGAAAAGCGCCTCACGTAATTAATGGACGCCCCCTAAGGTGAAGACCAGTAGGCAGTTGAAACGCAGAGAAAATAAGGGCAATTGAAATTTTGGGAGTAAAGTTATACATAACGATATCACCTCGTATTTTCCACTGACAAATGGAATATATATTTTGTCGGATCCGATTAGTCCGATGGCGATGTGATGATAAAGTCCCCCAAAACACGAAGACTTCGCTGTAAATTCAGACAATAGCGTGGTGGCCCTAACACCTTTGATTTAATGGATATTTGGACCGGCAATATCTCATTCTGATTAATAGGGATAGGTTAGGTCTTTTTACGATTCACTTCGCAGTGCGATTTTAATGCATTTCATCAAAACGTTGTCCATGATCATTAGTGCAAATTTCTTCTTAATTCTTTTTCCTACTTAAGTATAAACTTCTTTGTGTGCTTCTTTAAATAAAAAATTAAAATTTAACACGAGAGAAAGTATGAATTAATTTATTTAAAAACTTTGAAAGTCTGATATCAGTTTAAAGGTGATCCTTTGAATATTGTTAGTAAAGAACTAATTTTTTTATCGAAAAACAAATATACATAAGCATATATGCATGTTGACACCTTTGGACTTGCTAATCTAAGATACATTATGGAAGCCATAAAACAGCTGTGTTTGTCAACCTCTTTACTTGATAAAGCAGTCAATATTTTTAACAAAATGAATCATGGGAAATGTGCTATTGACTTTTCTTATAAAACTTTATTGGAAATATACACCGAACTAGAGGAACAGAGGTTGTCCTGTCCTAACCTTTTCTTGTCAAATACTTATTAATATTCAAACTTTGACATAAACATCAGAATATACCTCCAATGTTTCGGGAAAATGTCCCTTTTCTTAATAATTTCATAATTCTTTTGGAAAAGTCTAACGAAAAAAACTACCCTTTACAAAGTTTCATCCGCCCCTCAAGATGAATTTAGTGTAAACTCGATTACAGCGCCACCTGTCGGGACCAACTGTGAATCTTAATCACGCAGGGAATCACTTAAGCTCTGACAAAATATATCAACAAAATTGGCCCAGGAGCGCTATTCTGTACGCGGCATTGACAGTCGTCGGTATCGGTATGTTAACAACAGCCATCGGTTGCGCGGCCGACGGGACTAATATAACGTATGCCACTGTTTTCGACGCTCGGAATTGCAACCAAAAATTATCGGCATAGAAGTGACGTCACTCGATTCGGTACATTTGGCCAATGAGCGATGTGGGAAACTGTCAAATTTGTAAACAAACCAAAGTTCACGTTGAAGATTAGAGGTTAACTGGGTAAATTATCCCTCAGGATGAAGCCCTAAAAAGGAAGAAGAAGAAGATTAGAGGTTATATTTTGGTTTCGTTGGAAGGTAGGGTCATATAATTAGATAATAGATAGTGATAGTGACATATCTTTTATCTGTTAGCATAAACGATACAATTCATGTTTATATTAACATTAACAACCTCAAAAACTCGAAATTAAGAGTCAACAAGCATTGAAGAATTGATCTGGCGTTAACATATATCTCTTTTTTTCAAGTCTCAAAGATAGGATAAGAACAGATATTAATTATTTCAAAGGAGTTTCTTGTTCTATCAAAACTCAGCGTTATAATACTGCTCAGAAGGATCATTTGATTCAGTACATTCAAATTTCGCTGCAGGAAAATTGTGTGTAAAAGATGGGAAGGACTTAAAAGACACTATATTAGACACTATACACAATATAGTTACTCTTCAAATATTAAAAAGTCACTTAAATAATCCGCAATTCCAGCCAAACATCAACAAATAATGAAAATTTCCTTTCAACGGAAATCGATAACGGTTACCGTCGAGCTCATTAGATCACGGTAGACATACCGATTCTCATCGACTCGAATACGAGATATCGGTCGGTGAAAAGTTATACAGAATGCCGCACATGCGACTTACCGACGGCTGTCGATAACTGAGTCTTACCGATACCGATTTCTCTCCGAAACGAGTTACAGAATAGCGCTCCAGCCATTGTGAAGGAAAAGTTCAGCTGGAATCAAATCGCAGCGCCGCCTAACGGGACCAGTTATGAAACTAAGCCATTCAGGTATTCACCTTCCTGAATTACATAATGTTTTTCATTGCGTTTTATTAAAACGTTTACCATAAGAATAAACCCACCTCTAGGCTCTCTTTGAAACATAAATAGCTATTTCGATTTCCTTTTCACGCCACTGGCGATGTCCAGCAGATTTTTTCCAGATCACATGAAAACACCTACGCATCAACGAACCTGACACTTTTTTCTTTGTCGCAGAAAATTCTACTGATTGAGGTTCCTATTGAAGTTTCTAATACTCTAACCATGCTAATCCGCCAGAGTGTGGTCAACGAATAATTTCGTAAAAAAGATATACGTGGAAAATTGATCACTTTGGCTTTACCAGAGAATCTTTCTGTAAAAAAATATACTGGAGGTTTTCTTTTATTTTCCCTGTACTCAAAATCATATGTTGTCATCTTAAATTAAACTTTTCTCATCATTCTCAAGCTTTGTCCCTTTAATATTGAGATACCCTGTATATACAACATTAGGAAAAATGTCACTAAAATATACCAATGTCAAGAAATAGTATTTTACTGTCAATTATCCACTCAACAATAACAACAACTAACTTAATCTATTTGGATCACACCTCGCTCAGCATTCCATCTAAAATATAAACAAACAAATAATTGCCTTGTTTCGTTTCATCCTTATTCCTCATCTTTTAGCCGCAGGTATTAGCGGCACTAACACTGGCCGCGACTCGGAAAATATAAGTTTGTTTGCGCTTGCGTTTTGTAGACCTTTAAAGCAACGAAGTCTTCTTTCAATCGTGATTTAACGAAGTCTTCCCTTTCGATACCGTATACTTAATATATTTCATTAGATATGTACTTTTTTCTTCACTATTTTTAATTATATGAAAAAAGAATAAAGAAGAGCTCTTCTGTACCCTCATCATACAGAGTTAGTATAAAGTATGGAGCCCCGTAATTACGAGTGTTTCCTCAACGGTTTAATTTTTTCTAAGAAAATTCAAGGAATTTAAAAATGCTATCAAATTCAATGTACCATTTCAGGTTAAGCCGGAAATGCATATCAACAACAAATAGAACACCCTGTATATTTTACATTTTTGAATTCCTTTTGAAATTCTGCGTACAGTAAAATTTTCCATTTATATTCTTTATTGAATAATTGGGGCTTTAATCAATAATATATTGTATATTGCCCATATCGTAAAATATGGGAAAAAATCTGAAAATTGTGATTTTCAAAATACCTATTATTAATTAATTAATTAATTTAATTTTTTTCAACTTGCGGTTTTTTGGCCGAGCTTTTATTAATGTTATCACGACCTTACTCATACACATGCGTTTTTTTTAAATAATATTTTTTTAACTTAAAACTTTGTTTATTTCATATTAACGTGTATTTTATTTTAATAAATATTTTAATACCCAAAGTACAAAATATGTTAATTATATAATTTTTAACCCAACTGGTCAATAAATAAGTAAAATAAATAAATAAATATTTAAAAAAAATAAAATAACCAAATGTTAGATAAAATCTATAACGCGAGCGATCGTGTAAAAAAATGGGACGCGAGTGACGGCGGGTTAAATTACTTCATCTATTGATCCACCCTGTACTGTATCAAAGTACCCACAGTAAAAAAGAATTTATCACTCGCCACTCTTTAACGTTGCCGTGGCACTAGTTACTTCGTACTTTTTATCGCTAGGATTCACCGATCTACGGACGGATCCGCTATTCGGGTATTTTCATTTGTATTTCGCTCAACGCTCGAGTTTAGGTTTTCAGTTCATTTTAAGCTTTCGTGAGGGGAACATCGTATTGTAGAACGTATCGCTGTAGTGTGTATATCGAGCATCCCGGTGCTTTTTAACGGATTCGAAAATGATTTAACACTTGATGGTTGGTGTTTAGTTTTTTTATTTATTATTTGTGATTTTTTTTGTTTTTTACGCTTCACTGTGGAATTATCTACGGATGCATTATGCTTCAAGAAAATCGATGCAATTGCGAAGACAATTTTAAAAAGGTAATAATCATTTTAAATGTTGGAAAAGTATTACCTATAAGTTTGAAAAAATGTGTTCTATTATTATTTATCTTCAAATTTCTGGCCTACAAACCATTCTATTTATTGTCTATTTTAAATGTATTATTTTGGTTGGTGTTGACATGATTATTATTATTATTAATGTTGAATCTATGTTACGCCGAAACTATGAAAACGCTCAATGAGCCTAAAATAAAAACCACAACGCGTTGACAGTTTTGTAGTGTAATAGTATATTATTAACAAATCATATTATTGGCGTGATGGAGACGAGTTGCATAAACACCTAAGTAAATATTCCGCATTATAAGCGAGTAGAATACTATATTTTGTACACCACTATCAATCACCTCTTCATAAATGAATTTTTTTTCGCTTTTCTCCAATTTAGGAATGGATTATGGTCTTTCATATTTGATTTTATCACTAAATTTAATAAATTATTATATATATAATAAATACCTATCTATGTCTTCTTAGCGGAGTGCCTTAAAGGTGTGACTACGTGATATGAAGAATTGTAGGCACAGGGTTCGAATCCTGTTCGCAGTATTAATTTGTTTCAATACTTGTGATGTTTGTATATAAATAACCTTAAATATAGGTGTTCATTATCCACACATACGTATTATACACTGGTGAATAATGTACGTTATTACCTATTCTTGAGGAAGCACACGTAATATGTGAACAAGTGATTAAAAAATCAAAGGAACAATTAAAAAATTGTGTACATTTTATTTCCATTTACAATATATAGTAACCGGTTAACCTTCAAACAATACACTTTTTACTAAATAGGTATAAGATAACACTTGAACTATTGCTACTTAAACTATCCTAGCGATAAATATAGTTGGATTTAAATCAACAAATATCTTTCTTTAAAAACATTATAGGTTAATAAAATTAACCAAAGGTTATAAAGAAGATCTGCAACCAGCGGTTAAATATGTCTACACCAGCACCTTTGAAAGTTATTTTTTCCATTTCACTCAATCTAAAAATGCAACTCTATCAGGCTCGCCAATAAAATTGATTGATATTGGAATGAGTTTATCATCGTAAGGATATTAACCACCCCAATCACGTTCAACTCTGGCAGGTACCTAATCAAAAGGATGGATGCTTGGGAGTTGGGAGACAATTTACATATCGATAGGAGGTTATAAAAATAGATTTAATCTGCTACCTGCCAAGACTCTATTAATCAAAATCTGTTGGAATATATATCATTCAACAGATCTAGTGTTATTCGGGTTTTACAAGTGGTAACGCTGCAAATAAGATTCTGTATTGGAAAGAAATTCTTAGTTGTATGTTACTGTGAGTTTTCCTTTGTATTTAATTCAGTAGCAATTCGCTATTTTCATCTACAGCTTTTGTAGAATAACCTACATACCTTTAGGGTTTCCCTTGTTACAAAACAAAATCTCAGGACTTACATTACTTTATCCTGTAAACATTTATATATACACACTAAATGTATTTTCCCTCTTCAAAGTCAAAACACGTTTGAAGCTTTATTTAAAGCCAGAAACGTATTTATTCACTTTGTAGTTGGCCATCCACTATTCTATAAAGGCATCTTTGTTGATTGTAATTTTAGAAGGAACCCTCAATTAATTAATAATTGAATATATAGACAATATCTTGAAAGAGATCAGTACTTTCACCAGTCATGTTTTTTGTGAAGTCTCTACTGTTTAGCAAATGAGTTTAATTGTGCAAAAAATGATATATTTTCAAAACTGACAGGATCGAATCAAAGTTTCATTTTATATACAAATTTCACCTTGTCTTCGTGGTCGTACAGGAACTGATTCTGCCGATTGGTCTCTGCTATAGCAATCAAGAATTTTTGTATAATTTGTTCTTTACGGTGAAATTGAGTAGAAATCTCACAAAATTCTTTGATATCCATATTAATGTGAATTGAATGTCCCTCGGAATGTCCTTAAACAAGAAATTTTGTTTAGACATTCGTAAAAATATTTAACGAATTTCGTAATTCGGATTCACTTTTAACGCCGTGACCTTAATAACTGTACTCGATAAATATTCGTTGTGTAACGCTAATACTAACACTAAACAGATTCTTTAAAAATTACTTACCAGGCGTTTAGTTTACATTTTTAATTTGAACTCATGGTTACTGTAATATACAAATAGTTACATACACGAAAAGGTCAATAGCATTTGCATACTCATACCCTGTATCCTTAAGATCTTCTTGTTTCCTCTTTGACACTCTGAAGGAGAATCCTTCATTCACGTGCCGGAATGTCGACGGACATATGCTTTAAGCTTTGTTTTACTTAAGTAGATGTACCTAGCAGAGGTAGAATACTAAGCTTTCCAAAGATCGCTACGATACACGTAAAAATCGGAAGAATAAAAAGTTTTCTCTCCATGTGGATACAATTTATTTTGAATATTGGATATTTGAAATATTGCCATTTTCTCAACATGCAAATTAAAATATTATCTTGGTAGATATGCTTAGTCTTTATAAATGAAATTAAGTAGGTCGTCTTAACCTTACTTAAAATAAAGAGGTATAAATTAAAGTGACAATATTTAAAATAGGTGAAGGTACCTCTCGAACATTATCAATGCTAATAGTATTATATTTTTAACAAATTATGTACATATTTGTTTATCGTTTAGATAAAGCAATAAAGTAGGTAATAATTATATGTATAATGTAGTACCTGTTTGAAATTTTCTCCAAATGTAGGAACTGTTAATTCTCAAATGTGAACCAGGTTAAATGCAATAGTGGTTTTCACTAATAAAAGTAAAACAAATTTTGACAGTGAAAATTTTGAATGATAAAACGAAAACACATTTTTCGCAAATATAGTTTGACGACTGAACGTCCTTTTGGGTGTATTTTTGTTTAAAAAGACTTGGGTCATCTGGACACAAAGTGTTTATAAGTTTCTTATTTTATGTTAGCTTTGAAAAATGTTACGGAAAAAGATATCCTAGACATGATTGTTCTATCAATTGAAAAGTGAAGCATTTGGTTTGGATGATATTATAATATTAACCCTTCATTTTTGCATTCAATTTATTTTACCATTCTTAACTCAGGTGATTAATTTTTGTTGGAACAATAGAGTACACGCATATTTAATGTTTTGCTTAGATATTAAAAGTTGATATCAAGAATAACTAATAATAGGAAATAAACCAGTTTCCATTGGAAATTTTTCCAAATTTTAAAACAAAATTCAAATTTTAATGCACTTTCCGACCACAACCCGAGGATTTCCGAACGCTACCGATGATACGTGTGATGTCATACCATTTGTTTACTTTTGTCAATATGGCCGGTATTGCATTGGGTTTTGTGTAGTTTTCTGTTTATATTGTATTTTAATCAAGTGTTAATTGCTTCATCGACGTAAAAATATCATTTATACGTTTGTTTGAGACCATTACGTGTTTGTGTGTGCTTTTTTCATTTCTAAAAGACAACGTAAAGTGGAAAGCGAAGGTTTTGTAAAAGCACAAACTGATAACTTGCCCAAAGTACTCATTTATGCTGCTTGAATTTATGAAGTCAAACAGCTGCTTTAATGCAGAGGAAATAAGGGGAGTAAACGCATTATCGTAAGTACGATTTAAACTATGTATTATAAATAATATTATAACAACCATGTTTCGGGAAACTTGATGTGTGGCCGTAAGAAAATAATGTTTTTATGGATGATTCCTAGACATATGGGTACATAACCTCAAACTATTTAAGAAGAAAAATTACCAACATAGAAGTAGGTACTTACATTGAAATGGTCTTCACAAACAAAAGCAGTAGTATTTGTCGAAATATCGTCTTTGTTTCGACTCATAGCTTGCAACCACAATGCCCTTCTCTTAAGTGCATTTTTGCTTGCGCCAGCAGGTAAAGTAACAAATATTCCGTCTGGAGTTTTAATAGACTTTGATTTACACTCTGGAACAATGCAATATTTGAAATACAAAGTTTCTTAGGCTATATCCATTTTTAAAGCTTTCAGAAACAAATTAAGTCACAAAAACTCAGAGCGTGATACACGAATAAGAACGTAAACAAATGGAGTGACGTCAACGGATGAGACAGCCATCTTTATGACGTACAGCGCGTTTTGGCGGACTTTCAAATTTTATGATTTTTTAAGTATGTAGTTTTGAAAGTAAAGTTTATATTTTTTTCTACTAACGTACGGAAAGTGAATCTTTTCCGCACTAAAAAGCGTGCGGAAAGAGTCACTTTTCCGCACTAGTGCGGAAAGTAAATTTATTGACATTTGAGGAATATACTGACATTTGAATATTCAAAATATGTATTTTGTATATCCAAGTTTACCAAATGACTGAAAAATTAATAAATTTATTATAATGCTGCTATAATTTTTAATAAAAAAAAAACTTATTTTTCAATAATTTTTTGATGGCCCTGGTATAAGCCTCATCAAATGAATGTCAAATAATAATAATTAATTTGTTGATATGTATATAATGAGAAATGTTGATTTATGATTACTTTCGGGTTCTTTCCGCATGCTAGTAGAAAAAATAGTGTACCTAACTAGTGCGTAAAGTGACTTTTCCGCACGCGATTGCTGGCCGAACTCCGCTAAAGCGTCGTTCGGCCATCTGCAATAGCGTGCGGAAAAGTATCACTTTCCGCACTAGTTAGGTAAACTACTATTTTGAAAAAATATGCATGCAAGGTGTTGGAGCTCTGATAAAGCGTCAATTCCCACCAATAGAAAAATTTATGCTTGTACCCTATTCAGTATTCCTGCAGCTTGGAAGAAGCTAGAGTTATACGTCATCTTTTAATAACTTGAGACCTATCAGTATACTACCTACCACGTCAAAAATTTTTGAAAAATTGGAATAATTACAAATAAATACCTTTATAGGAAAGTATAAGCTTATTCCAGATAATCAGTCGGGTTTTGAAAAAGAGCACGGGTGACATACAGCGTTACTATAAATAATTGGTGATAATTTTCAATATAAATCCAAAATTTTTGACTTTTGTGGAGCTGTTTAAATAAAATATTCCATATTTTTGTCTTACAAACTGTAGTACCGTACTATTTAGTACGGCTCTGAAAGCAGCAATGTAAAAAGTATCCAAGCCGGCTTCTTAATTAACTTTATGTATAAATAAAGTCCAAGATCAAGTCCAAGTTGACTTCACAGGCAACAGTAATTAATATGGAGCTACATCGCCGCTGACCTTTATTACATCAGGTTTTCTCATCTAGAGAGGCCCGGTTTCCAAGACGAGAGTCGCAAATAACCGACTAAATAATAAAAAAAAAAAATACTTTCACACCTGGATAAATACCGATGTCTGCGCCAACCAGACCAAAAGTAACGTTGCGAATGTATTTACATATTTTTACACGCAATTTGTTCAGGAAGCGAAAAAAAAACATAGTTGGGCAATTTTTTTGTAACGGAATGTATAAATTGTGAATCAAACTGTCATAACGAGAATACAAAATATAGCGACGTTTCGAAAATATGAGGATAAAACATGCGAACTGAACGTAATGTATGTTGAAAAATTGATACCGTCATTGTTGATATGGCAACGTTATAGTTTTAACGAGTTATGATGTTGAAGTAATTTTTGAATGACTGTTTCCAAAAAAAACAACGAAATTTTATGCCACAGTCCATTTGAAACAAACATAAAGTGATGAAACCTAAAACCCTTACCGGGTGGGCAACTAACACTCCAGAATATTGAAACGATTTACATTATAATCCACGACTTCATTATTTTCTTTTACTACCCCACTTAGTTATCGGAAAATGAAAAATCTGATGAATTTTCATCTGGTCTGATATTATAACTATTGCCTCTAGGGTCTGTTCCATAAAATTTTCTAATTTCCACATTTGCTGCTCTTCTTTGATTCATGTTCTAAGCATTTTCGTGATCTCTTTGCATTAACTTGTTCCAGAGCTTCTTCAAAATGTGCACAAAAACATCAGCATTCATATCTTCTTGACAGTATCCGGTATGAATGGACTTAGATGCTGACAAACTATGTTTCAAAAACTCATCCAATATGCGTAATTATCAGTGGAATGTTTTTTTTCTTTAAAGGAGCCGTCCCTTCGCCAGCACCACCTCAGCCTCCTGATGGGCTTATTGTGGATACTCGCAGTTGTGTTCTGACTACAGACTGTTCAGCCAATCTGTTCCCTTCATTTGCTCATACAGGTTCTTTGCTTGTTGGTTGTCGAAGTCTTCTGGAGTCATTTGTGGTCTACCATACAGTTTCTGCCTCCTGTGGTCCAGCGTCTCACAGCTGCATAGTATATGCATCTTCTGCATGTAAGGTCTCCGTTATAAAGCCCTATTTTGTTCAGGTGCTCCTTTGTGGGAAAGTGTCCCGTAAGTAGTCCCGTTATGGTGCGTAGTTTGTTCCTGCTCATTGAGAGCAGTTCTTTCGCTACTTTTTCTGATGGCTCTTTTATGAATTTCTTCCTAAGTTTTTGGCTGGGCGTAATCTTCTAGTGTTTATTGTGTCTATTGTGTTGTCCGTTCATCAGAGTTAACGATCCAGCTCTTGCGAGTTCGTCAGCTTTTTCATTGCCAGCGATTCCTTTGTGACGTGGGACCCACTCCAGTGTTACACTATTCCGAGTCGCCAGACTTCTAAGCTCTTCGCCGCATCCCCATACCAGCCAAGATGTTACCTTAGAGCTCTGATGTGCTTTAAGGACAGCTTGACTGCCACTGCGTAGATCCTGATCTGCCTGTTGTTGTAGGCTATCATGTTATTTGCTATTGCACATGCAAGTATTGCATAGACCTCTGCTTTAAATACCGAGGCGTATTTTCCAAGCGAGACAATTCCTTCATATTTGCTCGACTGTATATGCTGTATATGCCCGCTCCGGCGCCGAGCTCATTCTGTGTAGTGTGGACCAGATCAGTTTCAGTGCAATGTTACCAAGATATCAGGACACAGCTACCTCAGTGAACACTTCAAAAAGCTCGAATAAGTAGAGAAGGAAGAATGTACATTCTAAGAAATTGATGAAAAATCTACAATTCACATACCCAGGGCACAACACTAAATAGAAGAGGAAGTTTAAAGTACTGCCTGTGGAGAGTAGAAATCTCAAAAGTCCTTCATGGAAGGAAGAAACTACTAGCCTTAGAAACTTTCTTCAAGATCTGGTTTGATTTTCACTCCAAAAAAATGATAAGGAAATAGACCGAACCTGACATTCCAATTTAATTAATAATATAATTAGTTGGTAATAGCTCGGGATGCACACTGAAACACCAACAACGTTGAAAGGGGTGCTAAATAAGGAAGTAATAAAATATATTATTAAATTTAATAAGAACCAAATATTTCCATAGCGTCTATACCTACATACTCTATACTTCCGATGATCTGTTCATCGAAAAAAAAGCGTCTGGAACGTATAATTTTCCACATAACATATATCCGATGGCGAAAGTAATTTTAAACGTATGAACTTGGCGTAATCCGAGACTCTACAGAACTAATTTAATGCTAAAATTAGTAGGTGTAATAGATACCCTACAAGACGGTTTCTTTTTTATTGATTAGGTACACTTAACCGAGCACACAAGCTGTATTCGTTATTGCTGGGCTGGGTGATAATTTTATTTTGAAGCGGTAGACTCTTTAAATGGAATTGACGTAAGCGTTTCTATGTGAATCATATTCGGATGATTTCATGAAACCGTATCGGAAAGTGTACTAGAAATTTACCATTATTAATAATAACCTTACGAATTTTGAATTCCCAAAAACAAAAATTGGAAACTATTTTGTGCTTAAAAATTTTCGAGGGGTAAACCGCCGGCAAAAATTTTGTACACCTACTTCTACATTTGAAAAAACTTCCATACTTCCACATACGTTTTTGTTGTAGGGCGCACTGTTTTCAAGATAGTTGACAATGTAAAGACCCATGCAACCTTTTTGTAATGCAACACGCTTCCATAATGAATACAAAAATTTATAATTTCTGAAAACACTCAATAGCATTGATTTTTATGATATTTTACCTTTTTTATCGGTAACTTTAACACCCTGTATCTCGAAAACTATAGCTCCAACGACCCATGTCGACATAAAATTTTACGCTAATTTCCCACACATTCTTCCAGTTTGTGACACCTATTCATTAACAACCTGTATAATGACCTATTCTTTCTTTCTTTCTCTTATCCTTATGCCTTCTCAGGCGTCGGATTGGAGTTCTTCCTGAACCCATGTTTTCCATTCTTTTCTGTCCCTGGCTAATGTCTTCATCTCTTCCAATGACTTTCCTTTGCTCTTTCCAATTTCTTCAATCTGATCTATCCATTTCCTCCTGGGTCTTCCTCTTTGTCTCTTTCTTGATATCTCCATTACATTTCTCGCTATTCTATCTTGCTTCATTCTTACTAGGTGTCCAAACCAGTTCAATTGTTTCTTTTTAATATTTAATATTATTGGATCTTGATTAGTTATGCTTATGATTTCTTCGTTCCTTACTTTGTCCCATACTTCCACCAAATTTCCACATACTTCCATATACCTCCACATACTTCTACATACTTCTACATACTTCCACATACTTTCCTGCGGTGTACACCTACTTCCACTTGCAGTTTACCCCTTTTTTAACGTCCAAAATTTTTAAAATGGGGCTTTTGTGGACCAAAAAAACTCGTCTACTTTTAGTTTTTTGATAGTTTCCATTCAAATACCTAGTTCATGAAATTTTCGAAAAATATCGCAATTTTTGTTAGCCACTCTGTAAATTAACATTACTTTGTCGATATAAATATCTGAGTATTTTTGTTATTATTCATAAATTATATTTGAATTTAAATAAATATATCATTTAAATCATTTTCACAAATCAACCAAATACCATTTTTACTTTTAAAAAACCGGAGGTTACGCTACTGTTAATTTTGTAGCATCTTCTTGAAAATGTCCGTTCAGCCTTTAAAATTATTTCACTTTTTTTTAAATTGAATTCACAACATACAAATCTGTTTATAATTAAAAATATAATTTTTTTGTTTGGATTTTAAAAACGAGCTCTTTTTATTTAATTATTCAGCCGAAGCATATGATAAACATTAATCAAGAAAATACTCGAATTTGGGGAATTTCTTAAAAAACAAACAGTCGTTCGTTAAACGATCGCTTGTTTACTTCATGAAAAAAAACTTTTTAATAAACATTTTCGAGATAACATGCGAGATGAACCGTTTCATTGATAAATACGTTTATTAACAATTTTGTTACCCCACCAATAAATATTAATCATGATTAGTATTAAACTTAATAAAATAGAATCAAAATGTTTTATTTGCTGATAAAAATTGCAAAAGTTATAAATGAATTAAAAAAGGGGCATTTAATTTTTCGCGATAACTCAAAAACTATCAAAAATAATCAAAATCTGAAAAGGGATTCTTAGAGAGCATGAAATTTCCAAGTCCTACCTTCTAGAACCCTTTAAAATAATTTCAAATTAGTCATTAAAAATGTCTGTGTAGAAAATATCGAAAAATAAGATCTTTTTACGAAAAAAACCTATAACATAATAATACCGCACGTCTGTGGTCATATTCTTTATACCAACTGCAAATAAAACCCGTTAAACAAAAAATTATAAACAATGTTCCAACAAATTAACTCGTATCAATACGTGGTGATGTTTACAGTTACATTCTTTGTTGTACATTGTGCACCAATAACAACCTAATTAGAAGTAGATCTAAGTCAATATACCTGTATGGAATCGTTAATGAGTGAACCTACTGAATAATACTGATGCCGATAAGGGTCATTAGACAACTGGGTAATCGTTTATCGATATTAATTATCAGCTGTGAACCGCTGGGGCTTTATGGTGTACAAAAAATTTGTTCTGGCTTTTAAAGAGGTAGCGACGGCTAACAGTTTAAGCTCAATAAAACCATCATATTTCTTTTAATTTTAATTAATTTATTTAATTACATACATTTCTACTACTTACCATACACAACAAATAGTACATGAGTCAAAAGCAAGGCTAAGTGATTTCATAATATTTCTAATGTCCTTGCTAAATAAATAAATTTTTATTCAATACTCAGTTTTTATGTGCAAATGATATCGTTAAGCTATTTTCAACGTGTTTTAACGACTGTATTTGTGTGTGGAAAGTAAATTTGTATTTTTTAATAATAGTCTTGATGACATTTTTATAATTAACGTCCAAGAAAAAGTTTGCATCATGTTCTTAACATAAATTGCCTAACAATCAACCAAAAAAAAATTGAAATATTTGCATCTTTCTACAATAAACTTTGTCTCACAGTTTGAATTGAGCAAATAGATAATTCTACTCCTAAGAGGCAGTTACACGGGACTCATTGCTCGCGAATCGCAATTTGTTTTCCTTAAAGTCTTTATACTCGTTCTGTCAGGCTCGCATCGTTTTCACCGTTGGCACTAGCGAACCACACGCAAGTCACGAGCCCTGAACACAAGCTAAAGCGACCCAATAATGATCGCAGAGCTTGCAAAGGCTCGTCACTGAACGCTCCATTCAATTCCTACCTTTGTAGATGCTGCTACTACTTTCAATAACATCTCAAACATCGCAAAATCTGCGGTCTAGGAAATAACTTTTTTTTCTGTATCTCCCCACATTTGGGGGTTGTATTTGATCTAGTAGAGCGCAATTATCTTTTGTTGAGGCGATATATGATCTGAGTGGGCTTAATATTATCCAGCTCAGTCTGTATTCTATTGGTGTTGATGGTATCGAATGTTTTCAGCTCGACGGGGGAAACCGCTGATAGTATTTGGTGTACACTAGTATGGTATTTTTGGTAATATTTTGGTATTTAAAAAAAAAGGTATTATTTGGTATTTTGTTTGGTATTATTGGTATTTTTATAGTAATTTTGTGGTAATATCGTAAAGTTTCCAGGATACTTTCTTAATATGCGCGTGCGCAGTAACATTTTCATGCGCTGCATTCAGCTTTTTACACTTTTTAAGGGGCATCTACCAAATTCGACCTTGCACAATTATGCTTTGTATATTTTTTTGTTTCCCTACGTCCTCACGTTTAAGTTCACAGAACGAAAATTTTATTAGAAATATGAAAGCTCCGCAACATGTAGGTAGCCAAGCGGTCCAAGCGGATTTGGTTCACGTACTACTCTATAAGTTTCGTCAGTACTGAACTGGGAGACCGCCGAGACCGGCGAGCGTTGTATCAACAATGGAACGGCACGCGACTACCGAAGCAGAGAGACAATGTCAGTCATAGAAGGATAGAAAAGCGAGAGATGGATTTTTATCCGATATTTTAGTGGTAGCAACCGAATTTCAATAAGGAATTGTACGGTCATAAGTAATTTGAGGATTCTGAGATTTTTATATAGTATTCATAAAGCTTCAAATTAGACTTCTTCTCAATTAGTTTTTCCATTTAATCCATATTTAATTCTTTACAAGGGCTCAAACTTTGCTTAATATGTGTAATTACCTCATGATTCGTATTTTGTTCAACAAAATTTGGTTAGCATTTCAAAGTTTTTATTCGATGAGAACTCTAAGTTCAACATTAATCTACATGATATATTTTTTCTTAATTTTCAATACATCCATTACCTCAAAATTCTTTGCCCAAAAATATTTCGATATTTGGTAATATTTGAGGTAATGTTGGTATTTTTTGGTATTTTAAGTTGGTAATTTTGGTATTATTTGTTAAATATGGTATTTTAGTGTACAAATTTTGGTCAGCAGTTTCTCCATCGTTTCAGCTGGATTCCTTTTACAGCTTCAGATAAGTTCTCGTTTAAAAATGGAGCAGCTCTAGTATACTGTAAGATATTTAAGATTTTAACCAAGAAATTTCATATTAATTTACCTACCTAAAATCTAAAGAGCCTAATCTACAGGTATAAAACCTAGCATTTATAGCACGGACAATTTGATTTTTATTAGTTTGTTTTTTATAGAGAACTTGGATATTTATAATAAATATATTTTATTTTTATTACTCTTTGGAAACGTGCCTTTAGCACGCACTGAAAGTATCAATCTTTCGACCTATGTAGGAAATATAAAAGAACGGCCCCTGTAAAATATCTGGTATTACAACCCATAAAACGAACATTAAAAAAATGTGAAGAAAAAAAAACGAAGTAAACTTTCCGAAAAGTAATTTCAAAAAATTACCCATAAAGGTCGAGCATGGCGAAAGTTTATTCAGTGAGACGAAGATGTACAGTTTTACAATGTATAATAAAGGAAAAAATTGTGTTATTTATATCAGACTTATAAGCTTAGAACATTTCGCTTTACAGATGGTTTCGATCTACCCTCTAAAGATGTTCGCCAATACCAGACAAAGGAGTGTAGCTAAAGAGGATCAGGAATTTGAATTATGTTGGCAGTTCTTTGTTGCTATTGTTTTGATATCGAAATTGATTCAGGTGTAAAAAGAAGCTAGTAGATAGGCTTTTAAGTTTAAGTATAAACGCAATTTCTAGCGGGCTTAAAAATGTTGTAAAAACATATTACAATAACTCTTGCCATTCACAATTAATTGTTTACCTTGGACCAGACCTACAAACTGACAACAATTCAAATTTATCTACTAAGCTACTCAATATATTATTGTGTCACAGCTATTTTTAGTTTTCGCGTAACATTCGAATCCCCCTTTTCTATATTTCCCGTTCGTCCCTCTGCCCTTTCCCCTTTTTCAACATCTATCACCCCCTGAGGGTAGACGCAACCCCTCTTTGTGAGTCAAAAAGACCGTATCTTATCACGGCTTGAAACCCTAATCCTACGTCTAAAATATGATTAATACCAGTGCTAACCCCCCGTTTTTAGAAGCAGATTTTATCGAAAAACTAGCCGGAGGTTAACCTCCGTATATTTACACATTTTATTTTCCAATCGCCATTGTTTAATACAGATATTTCAGTTAATAGATACACTGTTGATGCAATTCAACTATATCTATATAGATTTTACAAGTTAATTTAAGCTAGACTACC